>JAPZEB010000025.1:4454086-4469292 GCA_029783705.1 Chaetodon striatus | reverse complement strand
TTTTGGTTTCTGCACATGCATGTAGAAAGATAAGAGGGAACTAAGCCAAGAATAGATTTATATATAAAACCAACCAATGTGAGTGCCTGCGGACATACAAAGACGGCCATTTAGTGGTGGCATGCAGAGTACAGTGGTGTATGTGATTTCCACAACCAGTAATCGAGCGCAAAGCACAGTTGTACAAAGTGTCTAACTTCTGTAGGCAATGGTCAGGGGCATTCATGAAAAGCAAATCACCATAATCCAGCAGAGGAAAAAGCAGAGGAAAAATTCTGGTCTGAAAGCTAATGGATCGCCCACAGGGGTTATTGTGATAGCAACAATAGCAACATCCCTAGACATGTTTCATGGGGCCAGCCAGATGGGGCCACTTTGGGATGTCACACCAAAACCAAAAGTCATGACTGAATTTTAATGATTTGCACATGATGCTCTGGCATATAGGCTGGGTGAAAACTATGTCAATATGAGAGTTAAGGAATTTCACACTGATGAATGTTGGTTTTTTATTTGTTTTTCCAATTAATAATACAAATTATCTGATGTGCATGGACTGATACTAGCACAGTTCATCATTATGAGTTCTACAACAATCCTGTTTTAATGTGTCATGCAGGGTTTTTCTTTCATTTATTTGTGCAGCAGAATGCCATGCTCAGTGACAGTGGAACTTAACGGTTCATTGTGCTGGGTCGAACAAGTTTGTGGCTGTTCACTGGCAAACAGCTCCTTTTCCTATCCAGTGATCTGATCTAACCAGCTCTGATTGGATCGACTGATCAATCAACCACAGCCTGCAAATCAAAACTCTGCTAACTGCTGCTGAGGGAAAAAGCAAGAGTTCAGCCTAACTTTGGAGCTACGCTGACAGGGTTGGTACCAACGGATGCTTTAGGTTGTCACGTTTGACAAGCTATTTACCTGGAAAAAATGAGAACACCACAGACTCTTAAAGACGCTAATATCAGCCAGGGGAGCCATGCCCTCCACCCCCACCCTTTGGGGCTTCACTGGATAGTAGATGTGTGATTCAGCATCATTTCAAAAACCTAAACTATTGGCTTAATCTGCTAATGGTGAACTGTTAATTGAATGATCTTACAAATGATCTGTTTAAGCCATGTATATATTTATGTAAATCATTTGGTAACCATGGTAACAATACAAAAATTTCCCTAATCAGTCAGTCAAAACCAGTTAAAACTGCGGTCTCTTGTGCTTGTATCTTACTCCGTGTGTTTCATTTCATTACGTCGATTAAATAGTGTGTGACATAAAGATACCACAGTCATACCCTGCAGATTATTGCTGTGCAAGAGGCCTCTTTTTCATTATTCATGACATGCAGTCGATTTGCAGTCTAATATTACTAATAATGATCATAACCAGTTATTACTTCGCAAGCTCTTTGTGACACCATAAAAATGCACATTAGAAGCCTGAAATTGCAGCATTACCTGCTGTCAGCCATCAGACTTTGATTTCACCGCCAGTCTTGACAATGCAGGATGACAATCACCAAAAGTGTTCAGTCAATCAGTATTCTGTCGCTATGTGTGATGTCATGTTCGTAAAAAGTCAGTATGAGCACAAACTAAAAGGCAGCAATGCATCACTTTGCCCTTTGGTCAAAACCATAGACTGTATATAAAGATGGACAATGTCCTCCCACTGTACAAAAATGAAGCCAAAATATCCCGAATATAGGCCCTGCCTTCTTGTGCTTTTGGAGCCAGATTCTCTGCAGTAGTGATCAGGAGGCTGAGCCACGGCATCACGTTCCTGCCCATACAGCCATCCGACCCAATTGCAAGCAGTGCCACTGATCGTGAGTGCTAATATCAGACCTATTAGCACTTGAAAATACATAATAAATTCGACCTGAAATGACAGAAACAATTATTTGATCTGTACTTTGATTTCTTTGTTTTGTCCATGTCCCATTCACTAATATGGAGGGGGCGGGGTTTATGTCCTTTTCTGCAGCCAGCCACCAGGGGTAGATTGAGATATTTTTGCTTCAATTTTTGGGAGCTGTCATGCCATCTATTTTTACATACAGTCATTCTTCAGGACCAAATGAGTGAAACTGCAGAGTGAAAGCAGACGAGTGCTATATTTTGACAAGATGGCCATCATGGTCAAAAGAAACAAGTGTTGACTGCAGGTACGAGACAAGACACGAACCACATCATTCTCACACTTCATACCCAATAACCTACCCTGGCCTCCTCTCAAAAGAGGTTACAGAGACAATACTATTCATATTATATGTATTAATAACAGTATTAGCAAGTAATTATTTGACCACAAGAGGTTGTTTAAGGTTTTTCAACACATGAGACATGACAGTTCAGGCCAGAAAACCACAGACCAACTTCAGCTGTTGCTTCCTGTTTGAATGACCAGATTGGTTACTAGTAGATTTTACTTCTAACCACAGCTGTACTGAGTTTGCATATGGGTTCAAACTGAATTTCACCGGGATTTTATGTCCACAATATTCCAAATTATATTCAAAATATTGCTTTCTGCTACAATAAGGCATTGTACACACAGTTTACAGTATGTGCTTCAAGTCATAGCAAGAAAAACTAGAAAGGGAGCGCAAATAAGTTGACTTTGTCTTAAATCAGATTTCTTCAATTTTCACATTTGAAAAACCTCTAAAAATAAGCACTTAAAAAATAAATCCAGAAAATGCTGAGCCAAACAAAAGCAAAACCAATTCCACAAACATACCTGTGGCCATTTTGTAGGATTCATAATGAGATCTTGCAAAGGTTTATGTCATACTTCTCAGAGTAAGTGTGTTCAGCCTAGATACACATACTATATGTGCTATATTTACTGGTTAGCACATACTTGTCCAACAGACCCCTGTGTTTTGATATATTATACACAATGTAGGCTATAGGTGAAATGTGTGCGTGTGAGGCATGTAGTGTTTATACTGGGTGTTCTCTGTATGTGCTCCAGAGGCACTGAGGAATCTATTTTGTAATAGCAATGAGGTATTTAAAATATACATTCATATCTATTAAAATACATATAGAAAAAGAAAATGACTGGTCAATGAGGGCTCCACTGGTGAGGTCTAAATGCTCCATTCACGGCCGCCAGCCTCGCTATTAACCAAAGTGGGATGAATGACCTGTCAAATGTAATCCTCCCTCCTATGTGTCTCCCAATTACCTCCGCCGCCTGACCCAGTCCGTTAGTTCATCATCAGCCGATGTCGTAGATTGTTGCCACACGGGAAGGACTTCAGGAATTAGCAAGTCAAATCCGAGGGGGGATTTCATGGGCTTATAATGAGCGAGAAACACAGCACATTATGATACAGGAGTGACCAGCAAAATATTAACCCAGGGACGTAGAAAAAAAGCAATGGACCCAGCTGTAAGTATTCAAAAGAGAAAAAAAAAAAATATATATATATTAAACTACAAAGTCACTGTGTAATACTGTCATGCCAGATACTATGGAGTCCCACAGCTGTCAAAACGTAGTAAAGGGTTATATCAGACAAGGTAAAAATAAGAAATAAGATAGAACTTTATTCATCCCCAGGAAAATTGTTGAGCAGCAGTTGCAGTACAAAGGAGTGCAAATATGGAGCACAAGAAAAATGGCTCCGTCAATGCTGCATTGTTGTGTGAGGAGCAGGACTAACAAAAGAGTCCTGATAGTGTAGAACACATGGTGATAACACTCATCTCATTGTGGGACTAACACTAACTAACTAACCTATTTAACTGTACTCACAACTAAACCAAAAACAAACAATGAATGGAATAATTTTCGAAAGACCAGGAAATACAGCAATGTCTCTAAGGAAAACAATAGGTTGTCATGGCACTGTTCGGGTAGGAAACGCAGTGGATGGCTCGCAAAAAAACATGGAAAATTGTACCTTAGAAAATAATGGATGTAACTACCATGACGTCACCTGGTGGTTTGTGGAGCGCCATTGTGAAGCCTCGAGTTCAGCGTTCCAGCCATTGCCATCTTGTTTTTTTTGGAGCTAGAAGTGACCATATTTGGACAAGAGGTTGGAGTTATGGAGGAGCGAGGGGTGGATCTGACTCACAGACTGTAGCGATGCTTCGCAGACAGCCTGTCACTTAAGTCACTTAAAGCCTTAGTAAAATGTAAACAGGTGAATTTTACAAAAATTCATAACCCATACAGTTGTCATGGATGTTAAAATTAGGCACGGGGAACTTGTAATAAAACTGTAATAAAAAGATTGTTTATCCCTTACCTCATTTCCTGTTATTCCTTATCCTAGAGAACTGTACTGGGTGTAACATTTGCATGAGGAACACTGAGGAAAAGGACATGTTTAAGTTTTCATCTTATCAGCTGATTGTTAGTAACGGAAAACGATGAAAAGCCTTTTTAACCACAGACCAACCTTTTACTACATTTAGTCAGTTTCAGAGCTCTATACCATACGAGTATAGATAGGACGGCCAATTTTCTGCAGGTGCCACTCATTTGAAAGATGAATGAATTGATAAAACGTATAAATGACATAAAGAATTAGCTCAAGGCGTTCTAGGCGCTATATTTATTCGGAAATCGTATTCTAAAATGTGCAATTATGCGCAGTATAATGGGTGTAATGACTCTAACACACACACATACACATAAAGAAGGAAAGACTGATAGGTAGGAAGGCAGAAGCGAGAGATTTCATTGTTGAGCGCTTCACTGGATAGGAAAATTCACACTGTCTGTGCTTTGAATGATATTCATACAATCTGCTTTCTGTCTTCAAACCCTTCTTTCATATTTCAGCGGTTTTAACTGACTTACTAAAGATTTATTTGATCTTCCTCAAACTTTGGGGAAAAGTCTGCTTCCACTTGATACAGTAATTATACGTATTTATCTGCTTCTCCTTCGGGTGGATGCTTCTCAGACTAAAGATCTGTCTTGTACAAACACTCGCACAGGTGAGTGTATTTGCATTTTGTTGAAAAGTAGTGTGTCTGCTTATTCTTCATTAGTTGACACAGAATAATGGGGAGCAAGGAACAATGTGAAATAGATCATAACATGTCTCATTATTTTTTTAAGAAAGCCACGTTGCTTAGTGATCGGTGTTGAAGAGCAGAACTACAAAATGAAGGTTGAGAGACAGAAATAAAAAGAAAGGAGCTGCAAGGGCCAAATGGAGGTGCTGTGTTGTGAGGAAGGTCGAACATTGCACTCTGTTTGCTTTCACTGTCTTTCTTTGTTTTTATACCTCTATGAAAATGTTCTCCACCCTCCAACCCTCTTCCTGCTTCAGACACTTCTTGTTCATCTCCTCCTTTCAATGTCTTTGTCTTTTTTTTTCTGTAACCCCGACCCTCTTTGTCTGTGCTCCCTTCCGTCCTTCCTCTGCTCTCTTTGCACTTCTCTCTCACAGACACGGTGTTTTTCACCAGGTATGAATGTTCCCTCCGGTTTTTCCCATTGCTCTTCACCGCTGACCCCTCTCACACCACTGGGCTCTATCAGGATGAAATATTGAACTGGAAGAGCTCCCTCAAGGCATTTGGCAGCCTTACTGTCTGTCCTCCGTCCAGCTGAGATGAAAGATAAAAATGTAACACCGTAACCCCCTTTTGCACCAGCTACTCCCATAACCTTAAAGAATCACACTCCATGCAGCGCCAGCATCGTGTTCCACCTGTCAGCTGCTGTGGAGCCAAAACTGGTAAAGTCAAGTCATTATTCATTATATTTTGGTCTAATTGAAGATCTGTCTGTCTCAGGCCAACTGATTTAAGGTAACATATCAGGCAAGGCTGTGTCTAGTGAATCAAAGCTTTTACTTCTGTCATTCTTAAAAAAATCCAGGGTCAAATTGAACCAGGTAAAATACTCAGGTGTACAGGAAGTGATGCCTACAGCTGTACTTTATATGAAGTGCTCATGAGCATGTGCTGAACACATAACACTACAAAGGTAACAATGCAAACTTTAATGTATTCTCATACAGCAGTCAATCAAACCATCAGTCATGTATTTGTCACATTAAATTATAAACGTGCAACTCCAGTGAAATGTGATCCCATAAGCTCCTTTAACTTGTGCTCTGTAATTTTGTTCCTTTTTGCGTCTTATTACATTGGTTGCGGCTGCTTTTGTAATGGTCCATGTTTCCTGATGGTTCTGGTAATCCAGTGTTTCTGGTTGTGAAATAATTTAACTGTCTACACATGCCGCCTTCAACAATGCTTGTTCCGAAGATGGCACTTCTGAACAGCGTTTAGCAGTGATCCACAGCAGGAACAGGACAGCACCTCACCATCTCACCATCACACCAGTCACTACTCACCATAAACCTGTCCTCTGCTCTGTAGGATAAGAATATAGAGTTTTGGTTCACCAAGTTTTGGTGAATCAATGCCAGTTCCTGATATCCCATTCGAAACTGATGCAGCACAGAGGCTGTCCAGTGGCTTGCACGCTGCTAGTTCAGCTGGTGTCCATTCTCCTTGATATTTCCTTGATGTTTAATGATATTTACAAGTGAAAACATTGACCTGGCTGGCTAGCAGCTAGCTAGCTAAAAATGGCAGAAAGAGAGTTCACAGACAGATTAGTTGATTTCCACATGCTGATGACTCACCACACGTCACCACCGTCCAAAGCCAACCACAAAAAGCATCATAAAGACTTGCAAAATAGACACAAGAGGCCACATTTAGCACAAATTTAGCCAAGCTGACAGAGAGGAGACTGGAGGCATCAATGGCTATGTCATCTATCTTACAAATTAGCGCCCATTGAATGGAGTCATCCGGTTCCATACTTAACGTAAGGTTACGTACTTAATGTAACATTTTGTAGATTAGGTTTTGGAAAGTAAAGTTACCTAGGTTAGGTGTATGAAAAGAAACATGGTTGGGTGTCATCATGTTACTTAACGTAAAGTTATGTAGGTTAAATTTAAGAAAGTGAAGTAGGGTTTAGGAAAAGAAACATGGTTGGGTGTCCTGTTATGTACTGAACGTAAGTTACACACTTAACAAAGTTACATGGGTTAGATATAGGCAAGTAAAATTATGTATGTTAGGTTTAGGAAAAGAAAAATGGTGACGACATACTTTAAAATAACTCAAAGTATACTTGGTTTCACACAGGACACAAACACTGATCGCCCGTGGGAAAGTCCTGTGTTGTTTGTTCTGGTGCACTACTTTTCGTAGGTACAGTATATGAATGACCACTACCTGAGAACAGCCTGTAACCTTTAATACCTGCTAAACAGCAGCATGTCATTGTGAGCATACTACATTTGGCTCAAAGTGCCATGGTGTCTCAGTACATTGTCCCAGAGCCACCATGGTTGTAGACTCTCAGTCTCAGTTTCTACTTACCTCTGTCTCTCATTTTATTTACTTCACTCCCTGCCCTCATGTGTTTCTCGCTTGTGTGATTACCTACCCCTCCCTGATTAGTCACACCTGTCCCTAATTAACCTTTCTCCCTTGTGTATTTAGTCTGTGTGATTCCCTCTGTCTGTGTCAGTTCATCTTCATTGTGTTAATAAGCGTTCTAGTGTTTTGTTTTCTATGTTTTCTCCTTGTGATATTTAACAGTTTTTCCTCTTTATTAGACTTTGAACCTGTGTAGCATTTTTTGATACATTCGTCTATGATTTTGGGTCGTGTATTCACTTTGTTTTTCGTCAAGTAAAGACTTTAACTTGTTTGAGAGTTGTGTATTTGAGAGCTTCCTCTTCTTCTACATACAGTCTGTGCAGACTTTGAGAAAATTGGACTAAAGCACCCCTAAAACTTTGCACGTCAACCCCTGACCAAAATGCATCAAAATGCTTGGCTTACATGAAGATTGGAATTTGGATTCCAATATTTTTTCTCCATAGGAATAAATTGATTTTTTTCCCTTCACTACTCCTTCACTACTGGCTGCTGATTAAAAACGAACACACCTGTGTCATCTGTAAATGTGTTGATTTAGCAATGATGACATTGCAGAAGAAATCCAACTGAAAAGCTGCTTACACTCAGAGTGCATCACTGAGACTGTAGCTGTACTGGAAAAGGACAGAGTACCACCCACAGAAGCCCAGAAGTTAATATGAAAAAGCTGTTACAGTGCCATACACATTTTTGGTTGACAGGTGGTCTCTCTGACATGCAGTGACAAGAACAGTCACAGCGTAGCATTAAAGTTGGCAGCAAAACATCACATAAAAAAAAAAACGTCTTCATGGAGACAAAACAGTCATGGATGTGGAAAATTTGGTTTTTAATAAGGTACATGTGCTTAAAAAATAATGTATTCGGCTTTTAGCATATAGCCTACTGTAATAAGCTCTGGAATAGTGCAATGTCAGGACACTGAAAGTCTTTTTGCATATAAATAACCAGCCGTGCAGTGAAACTCAAGCGGATGGAGTTCGATCGTGTTTTTGCTAAATTCCCTCACAGGCTAATTTCTAATCCATCATTCTATCAAAGTGCTTCAGCTACACCCACAGGATGGAGGAGAGTGTCTCACTGATGACAGGGTTCAATAAAAACTAAGATTAAACGATTTATCTTCTCATAATATTCCACCATGAATATCAAACAAGGCTGATACTGTGGTAATGAGAGAGGAGCCCGAGGAGTGTGGCCATCTATTGGATTTCCAAAATCAATGCCCTCGGATAGAAAAATGCATGAGCCACCTGCAAACACTGGATCTTAACAATGCAACGTATGCGCCAAATTCCCTGTAACTTTCTTCACAGGCCCTGCGGGCCATCAAGTTTCTAATCCAGCTTTCACTGATGTTGGTATAGCTTCAATTAATGCAGGAGAAGTTTGCTGAGCATGCATGCTCTTTATCAAAACTCCCTGCTTCTCATTTAATCAGTTCTACATATTTACGCATATTAACTGCTACAGTAAAGCCTGGTATTGTCACAGATAATTTGCACTCATTGGCTGCATTTGAGGGGCTTCCCTTGTGGTTTTGTGTGCTCCTCAAACTGCAACACAATGACAGTTATTGCATTTTCTCTCCATAGATTTTCCCAGGCAAAGCTAGGAATTCAAACCACTGACTCCCAGCCCAGTTTCTTCAGCTCCAAGGAGGCTGCCACCTTCTTGCAGCAGAAATGATTAACGGCTGACCCTTGTTTGAGTTCTCTAAGCACACAGGGGACACATTTATATGAGCTCATGAAGAGAAAAACACTGCTCATGAGAAAGATTCATATGAGAAAGCTTTACGAAGGGGAAGTATAACTGAAGACAAACAGGGTGTGTCTCAAGACCTCGTACGACTCCGTCAGCCCCAGGCTGCCTCATCAAAATGATGATTTAGTCCTGGGAGTTTGTCACTATCATAAATTTCCGGGTCAACCTTGTCTCTGTGCAAAAAGACACCGTTGAATTCTCCCACTGGGAATAGTGTGCTTTTCATTATGGGAACAATGGCGCTGCAGGTGCAAACTGCTCACACTCGCACTCCAGCTGGTTCTGTTTTTACGGTGAAACACGGTACAGCGCGAGGCCAACCCTAACACACGCACACACAGTGGAGGAGATTACTGAGGGACGGATGTCAGAGAAAGAGCATGTTCAGCTCTGGGAAACTTACACAGCTGTCTTTAAGGGTAATAATACTCATTTTTCATATGTGTGCAATGTGCAGATTGTTTTTGTTTCATTGATGTAAACATTTCTTGGAGGCAGAAACCATCTCCGGTTGAGTTAAACCTCAATAGGAAAAGACAAACCGCAACTTTTCTGGCTAAGTAGCTTCAGAGTCAGGCCTCCAGTGAGACAGCTGTTAACGTGAGAGAGAAGGAAGATGATACCATGAAGCCACTGCTCTTTTTATAAACTTCACTAAGAGTAAATCTGGCTGGATAAATCTAATGAACCCCCAAATTCAACCCAGACATACCCCCCTAGCTCTCTATGGTAATAGTTACCAACTGTTTTGGCTTGGGACCCTTTTAAGGAAACATTGACTCACAACTGTTTCTCACAGGTTGTATCAAAAAGTGATGTTTCTATCTCAGATAGTTTTATTTGAATACTACCAAAAAAAATCAAGATTAGAGAACAGAGAAAATAATGTGTGGCAGAAACATCATTCAACTCGTGAGCCTCAGATTTCTTTACTTGTGACCTAGAGTCTTATGAATGTGAATCATGTAAAACTTTCTGCAAAATCAAGGGCGTTGCTTTCACTCGTAGAGCTGTTTTAAAGAGTTATCCCTTCCTTTCTTCCTCTGCACTCTTGTGCTTGTGAGTGTTTGGCTTAAAATCTTGTGCCAAGCTTGTGAGGACCAAGCTGCTTTGGGGTGGTTTCATTTTTTTTGCATTGGACTGCGTACTGTAATCGAGTGTACTGTATTGTAATCTAATAGTGTGGCAACACTGATACTGTTAACCTATTCTCATTTCCAGATTGTCCAATAACAAATTCGCCGTTGACATACGGTCTCTTTCAAAATAAATGCACTACATCAGTAAAACACCGCGTATTATAATGTTCTTTGCCTTCAACAACTAACGCACGTGGTTGGGTTTAGGCAACAAAAACATGTGGTTAGGTGCAGGAAAAAAGAACAAGGTTTGGCTTCGTAATCTTATGGGACACGAACACCGCTCTCCCGGGTGAAAGTCGGTGTTTGTTGGACCCATCCACCACCCTGCCTGCTAGTGCTAGTATGTGTAGCATGCTACGCCAGTGATGTATGTGACATGACGTATGGGACACGTGTGGGAAGTCTGTCACAAAAGAATTTATTTAAAGCCAAACCATGATGTTTTATTCTAAACCTAACCACCTGTTTTTATTGCATAACTATGACCATTACATAACGTTAAGGACATGTTTAAAACTGTGTCCATTAGGGCTGTAATATGTCATCTGGGGACAGTCATGTATGTCGTTTTTGAAGAGGCTTAAGAAAATGTTGGTGGGGCCTCAAACTGTGACCATCTGCTCCCAAATCAAGATTCGTCAGCATCATGTGCTAAATATTTGTGGTCATGCCTGCAACAACTGAAAAGACAGCATTTTTGACAGACTCTGACTTTTTCTGGCGCTTGTTTGCCAGCAGATCAATTTTAAATGACCCAGAGGTGACAGTTTTTGATGACTCAGACTTTGTACACATCTTCCAGGTCCAGTGCTTCTGCTGTTGTTTACAGAAATCTACTGATGTCACTTTCTGCAACCACAATTCTCTCACAAACCAACACTTAAATCTTAAACCGCTGTTTTTAGCCGCTACATACCTTCCTGAATTCTCAAATTGAGTAGTTTTCCCCATTTTAAGATGACCAGATGGGCATTTAAAGCTGACATATTTTTGTTATCGCCTCAAAGAACCCCAAGCACATGGCAACGCCGTCAAATAAGCAAAAACAGATTGCTTCTGTCTTCCATTCCTCTCCTACATCCAAGCCTCTGATGTGCAGAGTGTGCACGGAAACACAAATATACATCACTGTCGTTCGATTCAAACTCCTGCGTTCATCAGTTATCACACTGTGGCTGACATTTCGCAGAATTTAAACACACAGAGGAGATCTAAGAGCTATTCGCCTAACTGGTGTACAGTAGCAGTGGGTCACTGAGACAAGGAGGAGACACTGGACTACAGCATCAGCTTGGCCTCGCCTGGGAAGCTGGCACTAAGCACCTCCATAAAAAATCATCTTGAGCTCCCCACTATTATCTCTGCATTCCACTGGAGAGAGAGCGGTGAGCTGGCAGCGATCCAGGGAGAGTGAAATATTATCGTGGGAGAACACATCAAGACGAGCTCCGCCAACATAAAGCTTCCACTCAGTTCAGGGGGTTAAAAAGCCCCAGAGCACGAGAGCTAAATGATAAGGACCGCTGCGCCGCGCATTAGACAGATATGCACTCCACTCCAGCAGGTGTGACTCGCTGGAGGGAAGGCGGCTGGCACCGTGGTGGTCCCGCTCGCTCTCTAGCTTTGATCATTCCCCGCCGTTTTGTGGGCTCGCACGCTTCCCCGGGGAATACAATTTATAGAGTCCATTAGATGTTTATGGGACACGTGTAAATCAAATGAGAGTCTGCAAAACAGCCCTGACTAACCCTTTGTTCTTTTCGTTTTATCATCATACAGAGCGTGATTTGAGCGATCATTTGTCATTTGAAAGTCAACAATATAAAAAAAACAAAGAGGATGGAGCTAAAGAGAGGGAGGAGCGGCTGGTTCTGGAAGTAGTTTTCACCACCGTAAATCCTTTTTGAAGATTTTCTTTTAGTGAAATCCAAAAGCTTCAAAAATAGAATAGGTTTCTCAGGGATGATGTAACAATACGTTGGTTTAGATTAGATTACATCATACTTTAAGTGAGATACGTCTCTGACTTTATTATAAGACAAATGGCGATGCCTCTGAAGTGACATCATTGCCACTGGCTATAATTAATTCAACTTTAGAGCAGAATGAATTGATTTTTTGGTTACTTGGGGACAATGTGTTTTAATGGCTTGCATATTAGACGACACTCTGCTTTCGCATCCAGCAGACACATAAAAACATTAACGTTTGGGTCATTGGAGTCAGGATGTCTCTCTCTTTTGCTGCTAAATGTTCCATTATGTTCACCTGCTAGTTGATAACTCTATTCGCTGTTGGGCAGGAAGGTGGTAATGTTTGTTTATCAGAACTTTTTGTCTCTTGATTACAGTTGCCTGGATCCATGAACAGATTACCGACCCAGGTGGGGCAAAGTGTGCATGGGCCACTTGGCCTTCATCTACAAAATGTCCCTCAAATTATTGTAACATGTACAGACCAGGTAAAGACTCAAACTGACCACAAAGAGATGCAAAGGAAGTGCGAAGAGACATAAAACCACTAAAAGATGCATAATTAGAGATGCAAAACAACAACAACAACAAAAATACATAATTGTGCCCAGGGGCCCATTGTCTTATAATCCACCTATGACTGGAAATAGCGTTGATGTGAATGGTAAGAGTGAACCAAGACAGTAAGCTGCAAGCAAGCGGCAGCCTCTGGAGCTGAAAAATGAGGCCAACATGGAAGTGCCAAAAAATGCAGTTCTTTGAATGGCCCCTTGAGGCTGGTTCCAGAAGCCAGTCAGTCCCCACAGACCCCCATGTTAAAATGGCCAACTTCACAGCAGAAATAAACATGTTTACAGCCTGGTACAAAAAACAGTTTTGGTCTCTATAGCTAATTTTATTGTTCAGGAAAACTGCACAGAGGATTTAATTAATCCACCTGTTTCAACTTTACTAAGGCTAAAAGTTATGCATATCAAAGAGTGGGGCCGCTTAAATGACAGTTGTGACAGTCACATTCACCCCTTGTCCCTTTTGTCCAAATTTGGCCACTTATGGCCCAAAAAACAAGATGGCAGCAGTCAAACTTGTGGCTTCTAAATAGCTTTCCACAAACCAATGGGCAATGTCACGGTAGCCACATCCATTGTTTTATATAGTCTATGGTTGAAACACGCTAAAATGATGTCATAATTATTATTGTGTATGAATGATTGAGTTATGGCCCAAAACATGTTTTGTGAGGTCACAGTCACCTTTGACCACTAAATTCTGATCAGTCTAAGTTTACGTTTGTGCTACATTTGAAATAATTCCCTCAAGATGTTTCAGAGATGTCACATTCATGAGAATAAGACAGACAACATGAGAAGAGAAAAATCTTGTGCAGTGATTCACCTCCTTTAATGGTGACTTCAGTTCAGGAAAAGTCACCAAAATTTTCTACAAAATCAACATTTCATTAAGTATTGTATTTCTGCTGTTAAACTCACCAACAGCTCATTATTTTTACCGTCAGGACAGTAAGACAGGAGGGTTAATCCTGCCTACAAAGCTTGACTTTTCTCCAACCAACAGACAGGAAACAGCCACCGATGAGCATGACACCATCAGACCTTAATGAACCAGAAACCAAACCGGATATGTGATTCTTGAATGCACTCTGGCTGACACTGACCATTGCCTATGCATAAAAACAAACAGGATTTTAACTTCCAGAACCCTGAACACACTAAAGAATTGCTCTGACTTCACTGTGTTTGTCAGAGAGCACATCTGCTTTGTCAAAGAGCACATCTCTATTGCAGCCATTGATGCTAACATTGACTTAGCGAGGAGTGGGTACACATTAAAATGGACTGCGATGCTGTCGCGGGGGCAGACGGAGGCCTGTGTGTCACTGCTGCTGCAGGACTACAAAGCAATTTCCCAGCGTGCAGATCTGCGCGCAGAATCGATAAATCACATTCCTGATTACTCTGCAGGGGGAAATGGAGTTTGTATTGTTTCTCCAAGACAAATGTAGGCTCCGGGCAAGATAGATGTTATTTTCAGGGCCAAAGAAAGACAACCCAAACATACACACGCACACACACACACACACACTTCCACCACTCTGTTAAACTGAAAACTACTTTTCCCCCCTTTCACTTTTCTCTTTCATTACACTCCAAAACTCACCCGTTCCCGTTGAGCTCTCCCTCCCTTTCTCCCCCATTTTTTCTCCTCTGGTTTGCTCCACTTCTTTCAAGGTGGCAATTTCAATAACTCTTCTGCGATTGAATCAATTGAAAGTTGCAGAGCAATCCCAAAAGTTCGTCTAAGCTCTCTTTCTGTTTCTTTTACTGTGAACTGGCCTCTTTGCCACAAAGTAACTGTGTGCCATCCTCAAGACACTGAGTTTTTAAAACTGGTTAACAGTAACACATCCTGACACCTTCAGTATGTTTAGGTCAACAGGTGTCTCAAAAAAGAACTTGTTTCTCTGAATTTGGTGATAAAATTTCACTTCAGTTAAAGGATTAAATTGCTCCTGTTATGGTCGAGAAAATTTTTGAATTCCATCAACAAACAGCGATAAGAGGACACAGTGCCGGCCCGTGGCATAGGCAGTATAAGCAAATGCTAAGGGCGCCATCCTCCATAGGAGGCGCCACAAATGGGAGAAGACAAAAAAACTAAATGTTTATCTTTTACTATTTTTTACTAATACTACTATTCTTTGAAATATTGCACAAGGCCACAACAACATAACTTTGACGGCTGCCCCTGACTGAGAATTTTAGGGCCATTAGTCGACTTGTAGTCTGCATGCTTACAATATTAATGTAATTATTAAATTATATATTTTGGGCGGGGCAACACAATGTTTATTC
>JAPZEB010000025.1:4427470-4439303 GCA_029783705.1 Chaetodon striatus | reverse complement strand
TTTCTCTGTACACTGTTTAAGGGACGATCATGTATATGTCTGTTGTTGTTGTTGCTATTGTTGTTTTTGTGTAATTCATGAGACCAAAGACAAATTTCCACTTTGTGGACAATAAAGTGAACTAACTAACTAACTAACTAACTAACTAACTAACTAACTAACGTAACGAAACACTACATTCACGTACTGCGTAGACTTGGAAAGGAGGAGGTTGGGAAGGATGGCAGTTGCACAAAGTGCAGGACTTTAACACAGTAACGCTTGGTTTGTGTCCACTCTCGTTAAGATTTCGGCAACAAAAGCACTTTGGTTGAGGTTCTGATTTTGGTTAAATGTTGATAATGCTTAAGTCACTACAAGTGTATTCTGTTTTACAAGTCTGCCTATTTTGGCAGCATTTTTGGGACTTGCCAGATACACTAATTAATATGTTAATGTTTCCTTATTGTGTTCATAAGAAACATATTTTGCCCAGCATAGCATTTCCCTCAAAATGTATTTGCAGTTTCAGATTACTTGTATATAAACCTAACTTGTAGAAGACAGGGCGTGACAATGACATTCTTCACAATGAGTAGTTTTATTTTTACATAAATGCATACTAATGTGTTTATTCGCTGTATTTACTGACACTAATACATTTTTAATTGCGGAACTTTAATTGTGATGGAGTGTTTTTATATTCTGAGGTTTCCACTTGTACTAGACAAGTATATCAACACTTCAACCACCACCACAGTTAAGACAATGGTCTCCATTACTGTAAATTGGCTCAGAGATTGTGTCTGTGAGAAATTGGCCGCAGGCTTGTGAATCCTCTGAATTCAGTTTCCTCATGTAATCACAATCAGACCCAAATTATGCGCTGAGAACAAGTCGTACGAGCAGATGACCACTGCGTGATGCTACGATGATGTTTATCTCTCCGAAACAGATGTTCTCATTCTGAAATTGTCCCCACAAATAGCTGATGTGGAATGACTGCAGCAGGCACAGTGTGTCTTATGAGATGAGTCAAAGGCAAAAGAGGCCTGGCCCTCACATCTCTAGGAAAAACAAAAGTAAATACTTCACTTTTATTGTCATGTGAGAGCGCCACGCCAGCAGAGCGCTTTATAAACCACCAATTGGAAACAGCACAGGGCTGATTTCAACATGAGGGGATCAAAAAAAAAAGGCAGAGAAAACCGTCACAGCCCTCCAAAACATTAGGAATTAAAGAAGCCATTTCGCAAAGCTGTAATGAGAACCAGAGGGATGATTTTTTTTATCGCTGCACATTTAACAACAGTGGAACTCTGGGCCAGCATGGCTCTAAAGCGCTGGCAGATACAGTATCAAACCGCCGTCTTGAGACAAATAAAAACAAGGTTTGCCACGTTTCGGTCCCCAGGCGGTGGTGAGGGGTAAATAAAAAGCAAAAGTCATAAAGACGAGAGGAGAAAAGGGAAAAACCACAGACTGTCTCCCCTTCTCTCACTCTGTCTTCTCCCTCCAGTCGCCGGAGCGCTGCCATCTGTTGGAAAAAGAAGACATGCCGTCTCTCATGTGGAGGCACGTCTTAGTCCCAACTTTAGCAAAGCATGTCCTTCTGTAAAGATCATCCAACCGTGCCATCGCTCGACATGCCGGGCCTGACGTCAGCCGGCAGGCACGCCTCACCTCATGCCCGGCCAAATCCACCACACACAGCCCTCAACAGTCAAAACAGGCCATTCAAACACACCAGGGCTGATGTGTGGGATTAGTTGGCAGCCAGAGATGAAGAGTGACAAACTGAAATGTGAATTTGTTTGATAGGGTCGTGTTTGGTCTGCTGAGTGATAGGAGATGAAATCTGACGTGTCACCGCAGCTGAAGTCTGAGTTTTCTATTCTGTAGCATCACACAGAGGTGATTAGTTCATAATAAAGTCTTGAGTCTTTCTATTGACACAGTCGCCGGTGGAACAAGTATTTAGATCATTACTTCAGTCAGAACAGCAATAAAGTGATGTAAAAACTCTGCATTACAAGTATAACTCCTGCATTCACAATCCTACTGCTGTGAAAATACACAGGTAGACGCACTTGTGCAGAATGGGACCTTTTGTGCGTTCTTTTATATAACACCATAACATTTTAATGTTGCAGCTGGGTAAAAGAGAGCTAATTTGAACTCCTTTTCATATTGTGGGTGATATAATCAACATCAATGCACCACATTTTATATGCTGAAAATATGCAAGAGTCTACAGCCGCACGAGAGCAGACACCTGATGGAACAGATCATCTTAAACAACGCAGCTGTCTACAAGCTGTGCAACAGCTCACATTTTACTCACACTATACGCACATAGACGCAACACGAAGAGTATTTTTAAACTTCAAGTCTATTTCCTTCCATTTTTCGTGTGCAGCTACAGTCACAGTCTGTGTGTTGGGCTCTGAGCCCTGCCAAAAGGCTAGTGACCTATACTCAACACTGTGCCTGAAGCCACCTCCAAACCAACACATTTTCATTTTAAAACGCTGTTTTAAAACAAAAACGATGTCCATACACACAAGCGTTATAGCACTGCTTCAGAACTATTCTCTGTCTATACTACAAGCTTGAAAACGAATATCACACGACCATTCATGTACACTGAGCATGTGCGTATTGGTGTAAACAGGAAGCAGATTGTCTGCTCTGCGGTTGATTGCTTTGTTACATAAAACACTGCGAAGATGGTGAAAAGGAAGACTAGCGATATCTTTGCTTGGACCGATAATGAGGTGAAACTGTTACTGAAAGCAACAATGTGCGGTCAAGGCAACTGAAAACAGATTAGGAGTCGTTGCAAAGCAAATACGGCGACAAATTAGAGCGGTACATTATCCATAGCCAGAGGACGCCACGGCAATGGGAAAAGAGTAACATTACCCACACAAGAAGGATGAAATCACAAAAGGTATCTCGGCTTATAGCTGTTAGTATTGTTACGACACTGGAATTTCTAATTTTGAAACACCTTGAAAAACATCGACATTCAGTACCAGTGGTGTAAGCAAGTTACGACAGGTGCCAGTGCACACTGTTATATTATGATGGGTCCTAATGCACGCTATTGTGCACATATTGTCTTGACACAAATAGAGACTTGTCACTGGACAAAATCAACATACATATCACCCAGCAATCATCATTGAATATCTGACAAAAATATCAAAGAAAGTAAGAAATGAATCATTTAATTAAATGGCTTTTATAGTATAGTTATATACTTTATATATAGAAAAAGCTTACAATTTTTATTTAGAGAGCTACTGACTTTAAAAAATAAAAATGAAAAAGAAAACCATGACGCAGTTTGAGGACAAATGGCACCTTTTTTAAGTTAATACTCTTCTTTTTTTTTATCATTCCTATTTGAACACAGGTATATTTCCAAGATGGCAATCTGAATCACTTGCAAGCTCCCACTCTCTCTACAGGCCTCCCCAAACCGGGGGCCCCAGTGCAAATGCACTGCCTGCACTGTCTTCATTTACGCCCCTGTTCAATACCATTTTCAATATCATGGGGGAAAATTGACACTGAGGGCATATCATTTAAACTCTTTCTTTAAAAAAGTACAACAAGGCTACAACATGACAACGTTGACTGTTTTCTTAGTTAGTAGCAGCAACACAACAGAATGACAGAGGTAAACATTAACAGTAAGACAGAGAAAGAAAGAGCAGCTCTTAACAGTGTGTCGATACTGCTGAAAATGAGTACTGAAACTGTTTCAAATATTCAGAATCAATATGTATTGATAAATCCATGTTTCCAACAACACTGCTAGCGATGATGTTTTGGCTTGAAACGTTGTTTCTAAGCAAACATGGGTGTCTATGTCCTTGCTTTAAAAAGTCTCTGTTTGTGCTGGAATTTTTAAACATAAAAGGGGTCAGCAGCGTTTTCAAAAGTCTCCATTTTAGGGGCTCCAAAGTTCCATAGTTATGTGTTTTAAAATGAAAACGTATCAGCGAGGATGTAGCCTGAATGTATTAGGTGTAGACACAGAGGGGGCGCTAAAGCTGCTGCATGCTAACATTTGCTAACTAGCACTTAACACAAAATAGAGCTGAGGCTGATGGGAATATTGTTGCTTCTGAAGGCATGTGATCACAAACCAAAGTATGGGACACATTAGGAAATTTGGCCTGATAATGGCGCAAGATGGACAGTTAAGGGTTCACCCAATTTGTGACAATTCCCCCACGGGGGAAACTTTTAACTTCTTTGAACAGGCCTCATTTTGTGTACTGGAGACACAAACAACAGACCAACACTGCCACAAGAATCACAAAAACAATCTGGTTTATTGCCATGTACATTTTCCCATACAAGGCATTTTGCTTTGGTGTATTGGTGCATGACATGAATATAGTAAGAGAAAGTTAAATAAAAACATGAAAAAGTACTATAAAAATATGTACAATATATCTGAATAAAAATGAAAGAGCAGTGCAGTTTTACAAAGTGGGACCTTGTGCAGAAATGTGAAGAGCCAAGTCACTAGCTCGGCTAAAAATCCCGATTTTTAAAGGTAAATAAAAAGTAGAGTGGAGTAAAAAGTATTGAAATGTGAAGAACAAGTAATATAAAGTTGTGTAGAAAAGTAAAGTGAAATGGAAATAAAGTGAATGTTGGATTAAGTGTACTTGCTTTCCCTCACTGGACACAGTATCTACTGTTTACTGGATTTAACCTCCTCTAACCTCACATACCTTCCTAAACCTCACACCATCTGAGGTATAGCAGGGCAAATATTTCTTTTGTCTCCTGTTGTGAAAGGTATCGCAACAATCGCACTCCAGCCAACATGCCCAAACATAAAGGCACATTCCAGCCTGCAGCAGGGGATAGTGTTTCAGCCCTCTGAAGCCTGATCTTCTGTCACCACCAGCAGAAGTGCAAAATATAAAGCAGAGCAGGAAAATGAGCTCTGGCTGCTAATCTGAACTTTAACCCCGACTTCTGAGCGCCACACTGACTTCAAGATGCTCCGGCACTAAGACAGAAAAAGCCTTTCACGGCAGGTTCTGGCAGAGGAGCACAGATGGCATACGCAATTATCACCGTGTTAGAAGTGTCAATATTTGACTTGAGTTTGGCTAAAAAATGTTAATATTTGAGTTTTGTGGACAGCTTCTAAATTCTGACTGGAGCGGCAGAGTGCGGGGCCCAGGTGGGCTGAGTCTCTCCAGCAGACGCTGTCATCTACTTTGCATGGAGAGTCACTCGGGAGAGTCGTTCCACACTGCAAGGTCAGCAGGTGACAGTCATTAAAATAACTAGTAGAAGAGTGTCGGAGCAGCCTGGGAGTGAGGCTGAATAAAACAGTGGAAAATAAGAATTAAGACTTTTGTCCTCAGTCTGATCTGATATCCTGTGTTTCTGTCAGGAGCGTTTATCAAGATAATCGAAACCAAAGAAATCAAAACAAGTTAAAGCCAAACACAAAGATTAAAAAATCAAATAAAACACTTATAATCACAGTTTATAATTGGTTTGATAGCAGCGTATCTCTGCCAAAGCTTTAATTAAAATGTTTTATTCGAATTAGGATATTCCACTTTAATTTTATGTTTTTTGTTTGCCAGTCATTTGACCATTTATCACCTTATCGAAGGTGTCTGATCGTATAATCTTTCAGTAAAAACTTGTAAAATCACTTTCTTTCTTGAACTTCTAGTGCAATTACTTCATTGGGGATGTTTAATTGTAATAATTCAGGAAAAAATAAGTAAAATTTGTGTTTCTCTGTCGAACTTCTTGTGCCATCACTTAGGTAGAGGTGTTTGGTCATCTGATTTGGGAAAACTCTATAAAATAACAGAGTTTTTCTGCAAAACTTTTAATGAAAATATCTGCAAATTTATTGTTTTTGCTCTTTGTTTGAGTTAGGGTATCTTACTTTAATTTTATGGTCTTGTTTGGCAGTTGCTCCTGCCAGTCATTTGACTGTTTTTCGCTTTATTGAGAGTGTTTGATTGCAGTATTTCAGGAATAATCTGTAAAATAAAAGTGTTTCTTTGTTAAAACTTTATTTCCATCACTCCACTGAAGACATTTGATCATAATAATTAATGAAAAATGTGTAAAATAACAGTGTTTTGCTGCAAAACCTTTAATTTGGATATTTTACTTTAATTTTGTGGTTTTCTTTAACAGCCTTTCCTGTCAGTCATTTGTCTGTTTTTCACTTAATTGAAAGTGTTTTATTGTAATATTTCAGGGAAAAGTTGTTCAATTACTGTGTTTCTCTGGTGAACTTTTAGTGCCACCACTTTCTCAGAGGTGTTTGTGATAATTTAGGAAAAGTCTGTATAATATCAGTGTTTTTCTGCATAACCTGCAATGAAGATGTCTGTAACTTAATTGTTTTTGCTCCTTATCTAAATTATAGTATTTTACTTTGATTCTACAGTTTTTGTTTGGCAGCTGTTGCCTCCAGTCATTTGACCAATTTTTTATTACTTTTTTTTTTTCTATCAGTGACACCCCCTCTGTACAGCCTCCCCCAGCACTGACTTGTTTACACAGTGAATGAAGTCTTGCAGCTGAGTGAAGACAGTATGAGCTTCTCGTGCAGCCTCTGACAGCAACTATGTGATGTTAAATGTGAGATTTGGGGTTGTAAAATATTTGTCTATGTAAAGTGTAGCCACAGATGTTGTATTTTGGGCCACACAGAGAGCGCTGTGGTTACTTTCTGCCTCCAGCTCTCAAACAACGAACCTGAAACCAACAAACACCAGATATTCAAATACAAAATGAATCATAAAACGGGATGTGATCATGGCCTCATTTACCTGCAAGCTGCTGGATGCCTCTTAACCACACACTCCCCCACTCCTGCATTTATTCCTATGCTGAAATACTCGCTTTGCTGCATGACAATTAAACTACACGTGGACTAATTTCAGAATACACAATATAAGCACATTACTGAAATAATTAAAGTCTTAATTTTGCCCACAAATTTTGTCTAACTCTCACAGCTTTGATCTGTCTGGTTTCCAGATGCAACAGGCAGCTGGTTCCAGCAAAAAAAAAAAAGTATTAGCCCACTCTGTGCCACCTGCACAGCACCAAATGTCAAAGTTAGCGACTAGCTTGTGAACATTTAGCAGCTTTAGAGCCACATCTTTAGTGGACAGTGAAATGCACTTACATTTATCACGTCAACAGGACTCCAAATGAATATTAATGTAGCTCCATGTCTGCTGGATGTGTAAACAGCTTGCTGACATGTCATCCATATCAAATTTATATATTTAACGTGTGTGTGTTTTCCAGTTTCTTTCAAGTGGCCAAAAAAATAATTAATGCAGCACTGAAGCCCTTGTCGTGTCGGCTGATATTATGCTTCAGGGATGCATATTCTTAAACAAAATTTAATTAAATTACCACAGACCAGTTGACACACACTGAACCTGCGGCTTTGTGAAACGCTTTTTTTTGCCTGCTTTGCCCAGAAGTGTAATGATGTAGAACTGAGATGAGATCTGACTTCTGGAAATATTTGAAACAGATCAGAATTGATGAAAGTTATCTACCCACTGGCCTTTGTTTATCCATTCTCTTTGAGGCTGCGTTTAATGATGCAGCACATACAGTACGAGATATTGAGAGCAGCTCATTGGATGAGATGTGTTTGGCTACTGTATCATGGCGTGTTTCAGACTCCGGCTGTCCTCTGCATTGCCCTTCCTGAAAGATTCACTTATCTGGGCTGAAGCGTTTTTACTCCTGCGGCAGTATGTCGAGAGAGGGAGAGAGTAAAAATGATGTCTGGAGGACGCCGACTGGCATTAATAATTAATCATCTTGTGCCGCTCTCCTCCACTGTCCGCCTCCTGTTAGTGTCCTGAACCTGGCTGCTCCTCCCGATAAGATCTGTCCGGAGATGCTGAGAGTCCACGCCGCCTGAGAGAGCTTCAAAATAAAAAGCTCAACCTTCTCTTTCCCTCAGCAAACATAAATCCAATTATTAGATAAATCTGAATCTACTGGAACTCATTTGTATGCTGATGACGTTCCAGATGTGATTAACACCTTTGTGTTTTCATGGAGTGTGCTGATTGTATTCTGTGGCCCTTAACATGCTCTGAGATCAGTACTTCCCTTCAAGCACGGAGGATAAAATCATTTCACCCCTATTACACTGAACAAAGTGAGCACAAAGGGTAGGTTTAAAGCCTTCTTTTTTTTAAAGCTACACTGTCACTGATTTTCCAATTAACCTTTACAGGATAGGCTCTGTATTCTTATGACATTCCATAAATCTCACCAGCGTGTGGCATACTGCATGCATTTGGCTCCGAGCTACACAACACACGCTGCCTCCATCCCCTTCAGATTAGCACACTGTAGCTCTTGCCGCTGTCATAAGTGTAGCCCGCTAATAAACACAGCTGTCTCTGACTGGGATCCAACAATCACTTCCCAATGTGCTCTGTAATCTGAGGTTAACCAAAAAGACGTTTACGTGCTGCTAAACGCCGACCGCAAAGCCAGACGCACCGGAGAGATCTCCTCCGGCCCTTTCGAGTCAACAACACTAATAGCTTGTATGATTGCAGCACACACTCAAGACCTATTAGCCTGCTGGGTTCTTTTACTGCCTGCTTTTGATGCATGTGGACAGCTTTCAACGCAAGAGGGACGTTTTTTTTCTTGGATCTGAGTATTCTTTTACATTTTGGTGTCTTAAGAGGTCAAGAGTGTGATGATATTAATCACTCTAACAGAAAAGATGTTGTAGTTAAACAGCAGCAATGCGGAGCTGCTGAACAAACAGTGTTATTAATCTTTTAAGAGATACCATCTCTTCTCTCTGTGTGCACTCAGGATTCATAAATGTTAAAACGACGGACATCCTGTGCGCAAACAGTGACCTTTACTCTGCTTGTTTTGTCTTACAGTATACCCAGCGCTGGAGATAAAATGGTTATTGGTACTTTGCCTGACAAAAAAACGCAGTCAAAACAACCACAGAAACCTGCCCGAGCTGCTCTCCGGTTGAAGGCCGGCACATTCTCGTGACTTTGGGTTAAAAGGGGCCAAATTTCCAAACCCATCCATCCAACCAGCCCTGCATCACCTCTGTGCTTTCCAGCAGCTGCACACCTGACCGACATCAGGATCTCAAAGAGCTGAAGCTGTCTCTGCACCTGACAGCTTATTCATTTATAAGCTCCCAGCACTCCCCCCCCCTCCTCCTCTGTGTATGGCATAACAAGAGAAAATCCTTCTCTCTCTTACAAGCCACGGTCTGTAACTTCAGATCGCTTTAATCCCCAGGATAAAAAAAAAAGAGTCTTTCATTTAACAAATCACCCCCTCAGAACTCCGGATCCCTGTGTAATTATTCCTCCTATGTGACTGTAAGCCAGCCGTGAGAAGAGCACTTGACGAGGAGCCACTCGCGCATTAAGTCTCTCTAAGCCTCCTCCAGTCTCCTCCATAAAAACTAATGGAAGGGGGGCCTTTCTTCGATTTCTCTAAATATCCTACACGGAATATCAAGTGGCTCGATGCTGGCATCTCCGATCTTATTCGGGCTCCTGCGGACAGTCAGCTGGTCAGACAGCCACAATCAAATCCAAAGCTTGTATTCTCAGCAGCCCAACCACCTGGGATTTACTCCAATAAAGCAGAACATGAAGAAAGGGGGGTTACCTGGTGAGCAGGTTCATTCAACAGTTTTAGGAGCCCTCAGTGTGCAACTTCACGCTCTCTTTCTTTTCTTTTCCTTTTTATATTTTCTGCTGTAACAGCAGCCGGCTCTCCTATCCATCTTTTTTAGTTTCCAGAACAAGTAACAGGCAGGCTGGAACCCATTTACATTTAGGGGAAGGGGGGAGTGTGCACTTATACTCTGCATATGACTGTGATAAAGCACATGCAGTGAACACACACACATTGAAGGAAAAAAAAACCTGGTTTCTTAGGTGTGTAACTTCACACTCTTTTTCCTTTAATGGAAACCAGTGCTTCTCCTGCCCATGCTTTTAGTATCCAGAACACAGAAGTGAGAACACACACATTAAGATAAAGAAATCTGCACAGACACACACAAGGATGAAATTCTGCATGTAAATACAAACTCACCAAAAAACATGCTGCTCTCCATAGCTCCTCAGGCTCGGGGGTCTGCTGTATTTCCTCTCTGGTGCCCTGCCAGTGTGTGTGTGTCCATGGACAGCAGCCTGGGCATGTCTCATACACTCCTCAGGGGTGTGTGTGTCTGTGCATGTGTGTGTTCAATCCAACTGCAGCGTCAATGGCCAGTCTGCATGCTGCACTCTGCACGCCGCTGCTGTCTGTGGACCTCCGTATCTGCCTCTCTCTCCCTCTCTCCCCTCGTACTGGTCCTCTCTTGCCTGTCTCGTCCCCTCCCCTCCTCTTTAGCTCCCCCTCCTCCTCTGTCTTCCTCCTCCTCCTCCTCCTCTCTGGCCCCTCCGCACACTGGATCCCTTCGCTTCTTTCTTTTCTCTCTCCGAGGTGTCTATCTACATTTTCCAGCAACAGCCTCTCCTCCACATATGCCTCTCGCTGTCTTTCTCTCTAGGTGTCTCATCTTTGTTTTATGTGTCAACCAAGCCTCCCTCTCACACTCTCACTCCTTGCTTTCCCCCCGCTGTCTCTCCTTTATTTGATCTTATTCCCCTTTCCCTGCTTCCATCTCCGGCTCGCTCCTTTTTCTTTTTTCCTTATTCTGACTGTTCCCTCCGTCTCCCCTGGTTCTTTCTCTTCCTTATCTCCTTCTCCCTCTCTCTGTGTTTCCAACTCAGTAAATATCTTTGCAGTGTGTTCTTCTGTTTCTCTCTCGCTGCCTTTCCTCACTTACTCTTTTTGTCTCTTATCGTTTTCTCCCTTTTCACTCAGCACGTTTACATGCATACAAAAAAAAAGAAAACTACAGGTTGCTGGGAGAAATCAGGTTATGTTGGAATGGGAAGAGAATAATCACCCGACTGTGCAGCTCCCGTCAGCTCCACAGAGCATTTTAGCATCTTTCAGCCCGTTATTTAGCTGTCCGGCCGCAACTTTACTGTCTTGGTTCGCTCTCACCTCATTTTCTGCTGCAACAGACAGCCAGCAACTAACAGCTGAATACAGTGGAGCATTTGGCAGCGAAAGAGCCAAATGCCTCCCTCATGAGTTGGTGGCAACCAAAAATAGAGCTAAAAGGAGAGCGGATATCAAGCCCCTTTCCAATGGACAAAACCCCCCACTAACACCCACTAACATCTGGGTTTTGTATTTAATGGTAAAGGTTACAATTGGCAATCACTGGGTCAAATGACTCTGCAGTGGTAACAGGCATTTATCAGCTCCAGCTCAGATTGGCTCCAATCGGCAATGATGGAAATACAACACCGATGCACCATGCGATGTCGCACCACACAAAAAACTGTCTGTCTCCATTCAGGCAGCGCTGGAACACTGTTAAAACATATCAAGTGTGGGATCAATTTGCAGATGCTCCGATTATAAATGAGACTAAACTTTTCTGTTGATATCTGTGTTTGAGCTGCGGTGAACAGCAAAATGTGACCTACAAATAAACGGTAAGGCTTCGTGTTTTTAGCTAAGCCTATTTTCAATACACTTCACAGCCTTGAACCAGTCGGTTAAGAGGAGAGAGGTGTCGACAGTCAAAGACAGTGTAAAACAGTCAATAAAACATTTTTTCTTAAATAACTGTGAATCATTACAACCACTTTGAGCATAAAGTCATAAATGTGCACACAAAATATTAGGCTGATTGGTCTGGTAGTTTGCAAGATTAGCTGTGGACAGATACACACAC
>JAPZEB010000025.1:4377330-4394373 GCA_029783705.1 Chaetodon striatus | reverse complement strand
TGATGGTTGGAGCACTTTGGCTGGGAATTGGCATAAAAAAGGTGAGTACTACTGTTGGTGTTTCCACGTAATGTAGTAATTGATTATATTGTTAGAAACCTTGTGTACTTCTTTGCACCAGACTTTTTAACTTCACTTGGCATTCTGACGCAGTTTCCACAAGTTCACCTACATAAGAAATGAAAAACAATGTACTTTTCAGTCAGTCAACTGACACGCAGAAGTTACCGTGAGGGATCATTAGATAAATTATTATCGTGTTACAGTACATCTTAAATATAAGACAGCTACAAAATAAAAATGTACCACTGTAAAACGTCCTGTGAAGATGGTTCAGGTCTATCCCCTTGTGTATCTTCACTTTCATGGTCCAACTCAAGGTCAAATTGATTTTGGCTTCTCGTGTAGCCTCAGGAGGTTAAATCCAGTTAAGGTAAGGGGCGTGACATTTTCGATACACGCTCTAAGCATTGCACCAATCACAACAGACTGAGCCTGCTGACCAATCAGAGCAGACTGGGCTCTTAGGGTTCATACAGTGTTTCAGACAGAGGTGCTGTAGCAATGGGCAATATAGGAAAAATAATGTGTGTTTGGAACATTTAAGCACCTAAATCTATTCCAGTAGACCTTAATATTAAAATTATGACCCTGAAAATGAGCATAATAGGACCTCTTTAACTAGTAAAGATAAAGAGGCAGCAAAACAGCCTTTTGATTTATTAACCTTTTAATGCATAAAGAACTTGCCACAATATGAACAGTGGTTACAAAACCCACCAACTCATCCCTGAGCAAAAGTGATGGTTCTTTATTGAACAATGAACAGACTGCAGTGTTTCTAGCTCCACCTTTTAGTGTCAGATCTGTGTGATAGGTACCTCAACAGAAGGGTGATGAAAAATGGGGTCAGTATGGATGGTTCTGTTGGTACCGTCCACAACTTTTCACAATGGAAACACAAAAACAACACTTCTTATGTGTACTGACCTGAACTGAACTGTTGGTGGAAACAAGGTCATGTTAAATGTCAGGGTGTTACGACACCCCCCTATATGTATAACCATTTCAGTGTGCTTCAATGTACACCAAGCAGGATGTGAGGTCCCCGGCACAAGATAGGTTCCCTGCTGCCTGTTTAGGTATCTGAAGGATCCAGTCCAGGAGATGTATAAATACCTGGCCAGACTGTCATTCTCAGCATCTGGGATTTACCTTGAACAGCTTACCACTTTATCTCATTTGTGTGCTAAGCTTAATAGGTGTATTGAGGATTTTTTTGACTCTGAACCAAGACACTTGTTGAGAGGCCCTTATTGATCATCTGGAGACCAGGCCAGGTATAGATTGCAGCTGTTGATTACTGACTGCACACACTGAGTATTTTTCAGTTTAGACGCAGCCGGTGCAAGGGGCCATTCTGACTGTGCTTTGCTTTGATTAGTCGAGATGAAGCACTGAGGTTTTAGTACTATTTTTGTTTCCTCTAGGTAAAGTTGGTTGTGGCTTTTATTTTAAAGAGTCCTTGTTTCCATTTGTTTTCTTTGATTTCAACAGCACCCATGGGCCTTTTTCTTTTGCTTTGTAGCTTGCCTCTTCATTTGTGTTTGTAAGAATTGAAGTTCCTTGTCATAAATGACTTTATTTTCCCATTTCCAGCTGGTTTTATGTCGCCTTCCCTTACCTCAGCGGGCTGGGTTGTGACACAGGGCAATAGCTGTAAAGATATTTCACTCAAAACCACTGATGGTAACGTCGTGCTTTGGTAGAAGAAAAGTCATGTCCAGGTGGATATGGGAGGCATGAATACCAATGTTTTGTATCAATACATTAAGCAGATGTAGAGGTATTTCCCTGAATTAGTGATAACTTTGACCTGCAGGTGGTGCTAGATAGAATGCCAGGGTCATTAGGAGCCGTCCTCCGGAGACTATGAATACCTGCACCAACTTTGATGGCAATTTATCCAACAGTTGTTAAGATATGTCAGTAGCAACAAACTGGCATCCTTCGGGCTTTTACATAGAGTCCATCTTCATCTCCTTTTTTACCTTGTCTTTTTTTTAAATGCTAACATCTTAAATACATTTAAATGACTCACTGAGCCAGTTACAGAACTTCAGCCCAGGCGCAGTCTCTAAATCCCCTCATTAATTCTTTCAGCAAACTTCTGTCATCCTTGGTCCAAGCCATCATTTTGTTGGTGTTGTTTTACAGCTTTTAATTGGTCTCTGCTGTTTCTGGTTTCCCTAAATGGTTTTTGGTAACATAACCGCAGGTGCCCCCAATTTTCACGGAGTGTTTAATGCACAAACAACAAGAAGCAGCAGGTATTTACAGATTTGGAGCATAACAAATGAACATGATACCTAAAACTCCATGCACAACAAAAACATTTTCCCACCAGAGGAGGATTATGTGGCGGAGACGAGTCAAGTTGAGGTTTCTTATCCCTGCAAAAAAAAAAAAAGCGTCCTGCTGGCAGCTAAGTTTAGCTGGTTCCATTTTTGTTTCCACATTGATTTTTGACCACAAGAGGACAGAAAGTGGTTTCTAAAACAAATGTATTGAGTTTTTGCGGCCAAACAATTTCATACTTACATACAAGAAGCACACACAGAGCAACATGAGCATCCCATTGGACTCCACCTGTTGAGCGTTAGTCCAGTGTTCACTGTTGTTGACGTAGCTGTGGTTCGGTTCACCAACTTCAGAGAAAAATATGTGTGTCGGGGGTTTCCACCACTCGAGTATCACGCTGGGAAAACATCTGTGGTTTTACATAAAATCAGTGGTTTTTAAACAGAGGAACAATGAGCTGGAAGCTAACAGATACCAAAAAAGCTGCAGAGTGTTGATTACAGCACATTTTCATATTACAGGGAGCCAATTGATTCAGTGTTATTATCAAAAGATTCACAAAAATGGAGCCCCTCGTGCCAAACAGTTTCAGTAGCTTCAGTAGCAACACAAGAAAACTGCAAGTCCAATTCATGTAATTATCCCATCCTGTTAAGTCCACAGAGGAATACAATGTTTGTATCATCCCATCTGTGTTGAGACTTCATATTAATTCCACATTAGTTTTATTCGAATGTGTTGCAAACTTGTATACAAGATTTCATTATAAATAAACCCACTGCTAATTGCTTTCATAGAAATATGAGTGATGTTTTCAGTCACTTCTGCGTCTCCCCTACAAACCTCATGACATCTGAGATGAAGAAAAAAAAAAAGATAGATGAATGCAATTTCCTGTCAACCTCGTGAAAGCAGCGTGACTCCAGTTTAGCATTCCTCCAAGAATTGGAGATTCCAACCACTTAACCCAGTCTGACACATGAAGCCACTCAGCAAGACAAATATGCTGTTTGATCCCAGTAATTCCATCATCTTATACTCTCCTTCCAAAGTATGTAGAAGTGGCATGAGCAGGTAGAAATGAAGCTGGAATTAAATCCTGTGTGTTTCCGCTGTAAAAGACAGTCGGTGAAAGGGGATGAAAGATTTCCATCGCTTGTCACAATGCTGGCAGTTTTCTTTGATTTAGCTGAGATGTTCTTTTTTTGTTTCAGTCTGCACATGAAGAGCTTTGTTCCAGATTTTAGATATCTGATATATCAGTGTAACAAAAGGTAACATGAAAACCCATTACAGATCTCTTCAAAGGAAAAGAATTGAATCTTTTTTTTCAAAATGATGACACTTTTACAGTTTATACTGTTGTTTTTGTACAGATTTTAATTTGTTGCAGAACAGCATTTTTAAATAAACCTCCTAAATACGCAGTTTGTAGGATTTAGCTGCAAGAGTTGCAGATTGCAACCAACCTAAACTTCCCCTCTGTGCCAAGGAATGCTTTAGTGTTTGATCAGGAAGTTTCTACCTGTGAGCAGAATAATTCACAGAGGTCTCTTCCACTCATACAGGTGATTTCAACCAGTGAAAACACTGAATAAAGCAGTTTCATGTTACAAATTAATGTATCGTCAATGTTGTTTGACCTGTCAGAAACATGCTGCTAACCTAGCACCTGCTAATGTGTTCTCATCTTTTTTTCTCTGATAACTGAATGTGTGCTCACCTTATTTCTAAACCAGATGTTCAGGAGGTGTTTACTATGGACTGAATTATCCAAAGGTGTCTCTTCCTCTCCAAAGCAAATCGGCTTTGTGATTTAAACTGATAAAAACACAGACTAAAAAAATCAGTGTTTTTTTTCTGCCACGCTTGTCGCAGAGTGGTTGCTAACTAAGTTGGCCATCTTGAAAACACAGGTGGCCATATGTAGAGCCAGTGTTTGCTTTGTTTGTCCTGGGCTACCGTAGAAACATGGCAGTGAAACATGGCAGGAGACAAGGACCTGCTCCTTGTGTAGATATAAATGGCTCATTCTAAGGTAACGTAACACTATTTTGATTTTCAGGTGATTGTACGCTTTTGCAGATGATGTGGCTCTGTTTGCTTCATCAATCCATGACCTCCATCATGCACAGGAGCGGTTTGCAGCAGAGAGTGAAGCGGTCAAAATGATGTCAGCACCTCCAAATCTGAGGCCATGGTTCTCTGCCAGAAAACAGTGAACTGCCCCTCTGGGTTGGGAGAGAGTTATTGCCCCAAGCAAAGTAGCTCAAGTATCTTGAGGTCTTGTTCATGAGTGAGGGTAAAATGGATGTGAGATGGATAGGTGGTTTGGTGTGCTATCAGCAGTGATGCAGTTGCTGCACCACACTGTCATGGTGAAGGGGGAGCTGAGCCAGAAGGCCAAGCTCTCAAATTACCACCCCATCTACATCCCAACCCTCACCTATGGTCATGAGCTTTGGGTAGTAGCCAAAAAAAAAAGATCGTGGATACAAGCGGCTGAAATGAGTTTTCTCCCTGAGGTGGTTGGGCTCAGCCTCAGAGATGAGGGTGAAGAGGTCAAACATCCGGAGAGCACTCAGAGTAGAGCTCCATCGTGTCAAAAGGGGCTCGTTGAGGGGGTTAGGGCATCTGATTAGGATGCCTCCTGGGTGCTTTACGCTAGAGGTGTACGGGCACGTCCAACTGGTAGGAGGCCTTGGGGCAGACGCAGAACACACTGCAGGGATTATACATCTTATCTGGCCTGGCAGTGTCTCAGGATCTCCCGGACAGAGCTGGAGATTGTTGCTAGGGAAAGGAACGCCTGGAGTACTTTGCTCAGCCTGCTTCCCCCTTGACCCAGCAGTGGATAAGTGGATAAAAATGGATGGATACATACACTTAAAGAAAACATACTTATTGTATTATATTATATTGAATTTCTGCCAATATATCCCGCCAAATCCCACACACTGGACCTTTAAAACACAAAGAATAAAACACATCACCAACTGTGCTTGTGGTTAAAAGAGTGTAAATGGTGGTCTGGACATCATGCTGTGTGTGGAGCTGGGAAGCTTTCCCGAAGCCAGCGGAAATCACATGTTCAGAAATGAAGTTGGCGGTGGTGGTGAGGGAGGGGAGGGTATAGGAGACACTGTTTCCTGTGTTTCTAACCAGCACTCCATTCACCAAAGCCCCGAGCTTGTCAAAGTGACAGCTCCATTGACAGCACACTAGTGACACATTGAACCGGGGCGAATAATAACAGAGACTCAAACTGAAAAATAGGCTGCCCCAGTTGTCCTTTGTCAGCGATGCCATTAAAATTCAGAGGAAAATAGCTGGGTGAGAGACTTGTGAGCAATTACTTCAGTGGATGCTGTAACTGCAAGAGAAACCTGATCTTAATCGGTGCAGTTCGACAGTTCTATTCATTTATTGTCACTCTTTAAATGAAAAGTTTATGTATCTTAATGTCAGGGTGCCGATGATGAATAAAACCACTATAAATGTGTGTCTCTATATAACTCCCTCTGTCCATTTATCTTTCTAGTGTATGTTATACGTATTATCCTCCCTCCCTCACTGCTGGTATCATCTCACTTCTTGAATTCCAGGAGGCTGCAGGTTATTTGTCATCCCTCATTTCTCCTTTGATCCCACTGCTTTCTGCGGCTCAGGCGACTCTAGCCAACCCCATCAAACCTTTTGTAATTAATAACAGGCTTCTTTCTGGGGAATTCTACTCATTTGTTTCTTTTTTTCCCCCAGAACCATCCAGCTGTGTCTGTGCAAGACCCACAATAATCGCTTTTTGGCCATTGTTGGTGCAGACTAGCGAGGAAATACACTTAATTTCAGTGTGAGAGAGCAAGAGGGGGAGGTCTGGAGGGGCTATATGTGCGTGCCAGTGGGCAGGGGAGGATTGTTCTGTTGCTTTACTGGCCCACCTTGGCCCCCAGATGATGTCATTTCCTATTAAAATAATTGGTCTTGATAGGAAACAGGAGGGCTTTGATATTTGCCTCATCCAAAAATATGAAACTAATTATTATTTGGGATCAAGTAGTTGCTTGTTGGAAAAGACGAACGAATATTGCTTTCTTCAGGGATAAACTCTCTGTTATTGTTCACTTATCTTCTCTGCTTATTAACCAGAAACAAGGTATTAATCAGGGAAGGAAGAATTAATCAGAAAAGAAATAGAGCTCAAAGAACACCAGGAGCAAGAAAACATTAGCAGGAGAAAAAAAAGCTGTGTTTTGCCTGGGAAGCGTGCCAGAGTGTGTAAACTAGGACTTTAGTTCTCTGCACAGCATGTGGTGTTTAGTTGTGTCCAAGCCTCTTACCAGCTTCTGCTTCACATGAGAGGAAAAAAAGGAAGGCAGGGAAATTAAATTGTAGCATACTTGAGTTAATCACTTGAGGCTATCAGTTGATGAAGACAAGGTCACGGTAAATGATTTATGTGCCAATTTTCAGCCGACCTGGACTGTGTCAAGATGATCATGATGTGTGAATGGGTTAAACTCTCGAGACCTCAGATCAGATGAAGGTGGACTGAAAATCTGGATCTGAATGTGGAGGCTACTGTATGTCCCAACACTTCTTACTGTTTGAACTCACACATTTAATAAATATAATATTAGCAACCACATATTTGATCAGGTTTTAATCACTACCGGCCTTGAGTCTGCTGTTATGAAGAGTTATTGTTAAAGGTGCGTGCCTGAGAGTTGTACATCAGGAAAGAGAATGGGTGAGCAAGGACTGAGCAGTTTTGATCAACTGAGGAGAATAAGCTGGATGTCTAAAGAGGAATTTATAGTTGTGCATTAAAGGGGTTATGGTGTATCTTTGGAGCAACTGTAGCTACGCCAGAGGCTACAGTGAAACTTTCTTAGAAGTTTTCGATGCCTGGGGAGTTTTTTTCTTGCAAAGAAAGACACTGAGCAAGTTGAAGAAAAGTAGTCTCCTTTAATCTAGCAAAGCCATCTCTACTGCAGACCTTCTGCTTGTCATCAGTTTCACTCTCTGCTATGAAATAAGATGAAATAGAAGTTACCTGGATGTAACTTCAGTTCTACAGCACATGCACAGTAGGCTTGGGCCTGTCAAATAAAGCCAGTTTATCAGTGATTTTGGTATCAGAGAACAATGCAGAGCGGCATCTTTCACCTTTCAATACACATCAGATGTGCACATTTTTAGCAATCCAGTCTCACTCCAAAGTCGTCAAATACTGGTGCTTGGGCAGTGAATTCTGCATCAGACACCAATAAAAGCTATCCTTTCACGTCATCATGATATGCAGCCAGGCAGAGGATGTGAATGTGAAGCCAAACCCTGTTGATTTTTTCTAAACCTAACCATGTGCTTTTGTTGATTTAACCTAAACATGTGAAAGTGTTGGCTAAACGTAACCACATGTGTTTGTTGTTGAAGGGTAAACAACAATGCATGTGACAGGCAGAAGTTGACCTGGCGTACCGAAACGCCAACAATGGACGTACCCAGGCTGACTTGCACGTCACGTAGCTGTGGAAAGTCCATGACCAAGCAACAATGTGTGATAAGGTCATAGTGAGAATGTGGTATTTGACCAAGTCGTCAAATACCACTACTTTGTTTGTGGACGTCGGCATCAGACATGGATGCAGAGAGGCACTTTTTGCAGTGGTATAATACACCCCGGTCAGCAGCAGTTTATGATGCTGCCATCAACTACTGTAATATAAAGAGCAATAAAGTATAAAGTAGGGCAGGCAGGAGTGGAGGTGATAGGTCAAAGAAATGGCAGACTTCCAACTGGGAGCCTTCTGTTTGTTTCCTGTGTGAATTTTAAGCCAAACCATGATGCTTTTTTTCTGAACCTAGAAATGTGCTTTTGTTGGCTAAACTTAAGGAATTAACCTAAAAACAAGTGTTCTACATATGTTCTAAGTTTATTTTGAAAGGCTGTGTGCATGTAATGAGCATAAATGGACTTGCTGTCCATTAATATCCAAAACAGACACAGGAGGGTACCTAGTGCATTATATTTTGACAAGAACATCCACTGCTGGTATGTGACGAGTTGGGACGAGAACTCAAAAGCAATGTCTCTTTCCAGAAACCATCCCCAGTATACCGTAATAAAGGTATTACGGTATACTGGGGAATTGAGAAATCCAGAAGGTATCATTTTTAATACTTCTAAAATATAAATACCCCTCTATTAAACTGATACAGATATGCTGTATTAAGACGATGTAATGTAGTGCACAACACGCACCACCAGAGGTCAGTCTCTACTCTTGGAGCAAGCAGCTGAGCTGAGAAAGATGGTTGCTGCAAAAGGTAGGGTTGACATTACAGCACTAGTAAAAAAAAAGAAAAATGCCACCACCTGTTTGGATGTGTTGCCATATGTAACTTTTTATCTTGAGATGACTTTGTTTTTTCCACAACAAAAGCAGTTAGCCACATTATTTTATTAAACACGTCGGGTCCTCCAGCAAGAAGGGAATTTATTTCCTATCTATTCATTATGCTATGGGCAATAAGTATTTAAGACCAGCAAGACTTGTCTAAGTAGGATAACTGCATATTAGAAGCACAGCATTAAAGGCTAGACAAGGACATACATGCTAACTCAGCTACTAAGTTGTTCTTTTCTTTATTTGTTTTTCTATGAAAATACTGTCATATCCTGTATACCTTAGTGAAATGTCAGGAAGGTATGAAAAAATAGATACCGTCGAAGCCTAATGCATAGCTTGCCATTGCTTTATATCACAAAGTAGATGAAAGGATGTGAACACCGTTAAAGCGAGATACGTCCTAAGCACGTTCAACACAGTTACATCCATCTAGTGTGGTGGGAGAGCTATCAACAGGTGAAATCTGATACTGAATTATAAATCAAAACTTGCTCTCTAAGTATCTTAAACAGGACAGCTTTGAATCGTGCCTGCATCAAGTATAAATCCAGCTTTAAAGCACGGTCACATTACACCTCCACCCTGTGAAAATTCACTCCATCTCTCCTTTCATAATCTCCTGGTTTCTAGTAAACCATGCCCTGTGAGCGTGCAGAAACATTGATGCACTGATGCAATCATTGTATTAGTGGTGTGTTGTGTTGTTTTGTCCAATATCTGTTACCAAACAACAAACTACAACACCACTCTTATACACTGTCTACAGTTTGTGTTCAGTCTGCTCAGTATTTCATTATCCATAATGAGACTGTGGCAACACACCCAGCAAGCTAGTTTGTATGAAGTGTCATATGTCGGCCTATAAAAGCAAAAATGGATACACCTGTTTCAAATCGCCATGCTCGACTGTAATTTTCTCATATAAACTCAGGACAGTGTCCAGAGTTACATGTAGCACACAAAAGGAGATTTTCTATGTCAAACATGCTTTCACCTACTGGAAATACTGTTTGGTTTATGCAAGGGGTGGCGGCTGGGTAGAGCACGCGGGAGGCAGGACATGACGCATAAAGTACGCTGAAGAAAAGGCAGTGTTTTGTTTATGCAGCTGGTTGGTAATTTGGTCATAAACAACAGAGTCTCTTGCTGTGTCTTGAATCTGAAACAATATTGGCATCTGTCCTTACCAACAGAATTCCTGAATCTCGTCATCTCTCTAGTTAGACATTTTTGTTTGTGTCTTTGTGTAAATGACCCTTCTTATTCATCCTCAAAGGCTCAACACGCCCTTTTGCTCGCTGTGAATTCACTGAACAATGACCTGCTCAATTCACAAATGGGCTCAATCAGACATTACACAGACTCTGGGGAGTTGGCAGTGTAAAGTCAGTTTAAGGTCAAGTCCAACTGATTCGCATATTTGCATTCTCACGTACAGCTCCTCCTGATAAAGTCCAGGTAAGGTCAAGGTTGCAATGCACGTGTGATAGGGGCTAAAGTCGAGGTGAAAAGTCTGCCATGTCTGCCTCAGTGTTTATTTTACTCAGTCCTCCCCTCTGTCCTTCTCTGCAGCGACCTCTCGCTTCCCTCAGGCCTCTGCATTTCCCAGGAACTCTCCAGACCTGCCATCCCCCATCCATCCACCAGATGCCCTCAAACTTTTCCACCAGTCACCTGACTTCTACAGCCACTCTGCTCACCTGTTCCCCATTCTCCAATTACTCCCTTCAGTATTTATACCAGCCCATCTCCACCTGCTCCTGGCCAGGTTGTTAATGTTGTTCTGTCGCTGATAGCCTTTGTGTCCAGCCACCTGTTCCTTGTTTTGACCTGTTGTTTGTCCCTGACCTGCTGCCCAGCCGTGTCCTCTTAAATTTGTTTGACTGCCATCCTGTTGCAAACTTGTTAGTCTGTTCCTGGTCATTGCCTCTGGTATATTTCCTTTCATCCCTCCTGCTTCCTTCGTGTGTTTGTGTACATTTGAGTCCTCCTTGATCTCTTGCCTGAATTTATTAACTCTGACACTGCCATCATTAGGCAGAGTGAGACACTGACATTATACAAATGGGGTCAACTGCGTACTTTTGGACACATGAAAAGTAAGAAGTTGCTGCATGAAGAATGAAAACCCTGCCTACTGTCTCACCTCTGTACATTTCAAAGTGCATGTGCTTGTTGGAGTGTTGATTTCAGGAGCTTTCCAGTGAGGAGAAAAGTACTTAATCTGGAGCATACTGATGAATTTAGTCTAGTGAAATTTCATTAAAAAGATGGCTGATGTGACCTCCGTACTTTTATGAGGGCAACACATGTGCCTGCTCATCAGCTCTAATTGAGGAATGAGACAGAAGGAGTCTGTTTAGCCATATTGTGGTAAAATCATGAGTAAATGGAGAATACAGATGGACAGCAGGATGTGAGTTACGCTGCAGGAGCAGTTTGGCACGCTTTAATTGATATTTGATAGATTTTCAAGCGTAAAAAATGTTTGAATCCACTACAACTGAAGCTGAACACAGCCAGTGTTCTCCACAACAAATAAAACTACTTTCCCTCTAAAGCCTACAGGGGAGTCATGTTTTACACTCAAAAGATTTTGGGTCGAATATCAGTTTAAGTTTTTGGCCACTGAACAACTTCTACATTTACAAGCTTGGATATAAAAGCAAGCCCGGAAGTCAACACAATAACTAAACAACGTGAAAAGGAATACATGAACTCAGTCCTCTCCTCCAATAAAAAAAAGGCTGCTGATCATCAGTGTCAAGAGGTTGGAGATTCCCACAGCTCTGAACGCACCACAGCACAAAAACAAATGTCAGCCGCAGCACAATCACAGAGCAGCCCGCAGCAGACTTTTCAAATCAAATAATGAGCGAAAGCATTGGGAAAAACCCTGTTAGCGTTCTTGAACATCATTATAAAAGATGCATAAATGAAGGAGGGGAAACAGAATTCTGCGTTCTTCAGGGTGGATGATTATCAGGACATTTTGCCAACATGCTGAGTGAGAGCACATGAGTGCATCCCTTGTGAAGTGGTTCAGAAATCTGGTGTTTGAGGTGAACAGACACCCACCTTGAATCGATTCCACTCCAGTTGCTATGTATTTGGACACATGTATGTCATATCTAGTGCCAGTGCAGGGAGGAGTACACCCAAAATGCAGTGAGGCAGAAGGCCTGCAGTTTCACCCTCAAAATCAAAAATACATGTTTTTCCTCTTACCTGTTGTGTTATTTATCAGTCTCGATTGTTTTGGTGTGAGTTGCCGAGTGTTGGAGATATCAGCCACAGAGATGTCTGCCTTCTCTTGCAATATAATGGAACTAGATGGCACTCGGCTTGTGGTGCTCAAAGCAGCAAAAGAATACATTTGAAAAACTCAACAGCGATGCCTCTTTACAGAAACCATGACCTGGTTACTCAAGATAATCCGCAGACCTTGCTGTGACCAATTTTTGTGTAGGAGCAAACTACCTGCCAAACTACACATCTGCTCACGCATGAGAGGCTCATGCTTATGACAGCACAGGATGTAAACATTAAGGGCATCCTCCTCAGCTAAGCTGTGACATTAGCTAGCTCAGTGGAGCTGGGTGAGCTGGCAGTGGACGCACACTAACTTCTGCACAGTGATACCGATGGCAGGAGTAGTTCTGGAAAGAGACATTGCTCTTGAGCAGGGGGTTAAATATATAGAGAGAGTGGGCCCTGTGCCCTTATGAGTGATTGCCTCCTTGATAACATGCTTGTGTTCAAAGAACTCTCTGTGAATTAAAACCAGTTCCATTTGCTGTATATGCCCTTGGAGCCTGGTCTCACTCCAAAGTCGTCGAAATCCAGCGCCTGGGCAGTGACTTGCGGCGTCAGAAACCAATGAAAAAAGGCGTCCTTTAAAGTCGGCTTGATACACTGCCAGTTGCCGTTATAGTTTAACGGCGCCCGGCAGCATCAGGGGTATATGTGGTGGGACAAGGACGTAAGTTAAGATGGCTAATGTACAAGTGGGGCGGGTGGGAGTGGTGGTGGATGGGTCCAACAAACACTGACTTTCACGCAGGATAGCAGTGTTTGTGTCCCGTAAGATTCTTAAGCCAAACCCTGTTCTTTTTTTTCCTAAACCGAACCATGTGTTTTTGTTGCCTAAACTCAACCGTGTGTGTGTGTGTGTGTGTGTGTGTGTGTTGTTGGAGGAAAAAAAATGTCAATTCATGTTGTTGTGCCAACGTAGTGCATTTATTTTGAAAGAGACTGTAAATGGTAAATTTCCTGTGAAAACGGAAGCATATCTTGAAAGAAGACAATGCATGTAACAGGTGTCCCAGAACGTCAACAACCAACGCACCCAGAGTACCTTGCATGTCGTTTGTGGACGTGGAAAGTCCATGACCAAGCACATCATGTGATGAGGTTGGAGTTAGAATGTGCTGACCCTTGAAAAAGGCAAACCCATCTCCGTCATGTTTACTTTTCCTTTTTCGGCTTGTGGTGCTTTGAGCACCACAAGCCGAGTGCTATCTAGTTCCATTATACCGGAGAGAAGGCAGACATCTGTACAGCTGACATTTCCAACACTCAGTAACTCACACTTAAACATTCTAGATTGATAAATAGCACTACAGTTCAGAGGAACAATAAGTATTTTTGATTTCAGATTTAAACCCTTATATCGTCCAAACCTAGCTATACCCTCACCATATTTTATTTGCCACGACCACAACCTTTCTCTTATTTAGCCAATTAGATGTGAGCAATCCTAACCACACAGGACCTTCCACACCCCATGAACACATCACTGGTCTAAATACCACAGTCAAACTGGAAACAGAGGGTTTCTAATAAGCATTTTGTATTTTCCTCCTGTACAGCCGTCCTCTTTAACTCTCTGCACAGTGTGGTTTTACTTCAGAGCCACATCAAACACAGATTTCTATTTCCTTGTGGTGGAAAAACAAATTCTGATTTTGATTGGCAAACATTTGCTGGTTCCAGCTTCTCAAATAAGAGGATTTGCTGCTTGTGTTCCTTTTATATAATTATAAATTGATTTTGGACTCGGCTGATCACTTCGGGCTACGGGGTATTAAGATGGGCATCTTCACTATTTTCTGGCATTTTAAAGACTAAACAAGTGCAAGTGCAGTGAAAAATAATCAAGAAATGAATCTAAAATGAAAATAATCATTAGTTGCAGCCTTAGTCATGCTCAGTAAAAATGGTTTTAAATGGCATCGCGGTTGGACCAAGCCACAAGTATGCATTCACATGTAGTGAAATGAGCTATAAATATATTATCCAGTTTTATCCCTTAATATTGCCTCTTAAAGCTATAAATGTAATGTGCAGTAAATGTCACAGTTTATGAAGCCGGAGCAAGAAATGATGCGACACCTTCGTGGTATACAGGGAACAAACAGGAAAATATTGTTAAGAGAGGACACGACTGGAAACACAGCAGTTTGACGTTAAAGCAGCGTGATGGAAAATCAGCGTTTGGAGGATTTTTGGGTGGATGGATGGGTGTGTACATTTACCGTCAACTCTGATGTCTCTGGTAAGACTCATGCTTCTGCTGCGAGGGAAGTCGCTCTCATTCAACTACCACAACCTTTAGATTAGTTTTTGGAGACTATAGGCTGCCAGATTTGAACAGTGTGACCTTGTCTTAAGCAGAAGTGGAGTGCTCGTTGAGAGGGCATGATGAAGTATATGGCAGCGAATCAGAAACCTCCACGGTGATGAGCTATTATCACTCTCCCCGGTGTCGCCCTATTTCATTCCCACCTTACGGCTGACCTTCATTGAACAATGGATCCTGCTGACTTAAATGTTCCTCTGTCCTTTCTGCATGGATGATGGACGCCCCACCTGTCCTCTTTCACCCAGCACGAGCGCTGCAACGAGGCAGATGTCTGTGTCGGGGGTGGAGTCCCACGCCGCCGCCGATAAGGATAGTCACCGCTGCAGTCTTCTTTTTCTTTTCCGGAAATCGACTGCAGGCTCTTCAATTATTCACACTGTCGAATAATGTCGTTTTCCACCTTTATCTGCGCTTATCCTGACCGCCGATCCTTATCTGAAGGTTGAGTAATGGCAGAGTCAATGGGAGGAGGCAGGGTTTCAATAGATGGTCTTCGTCGCTGTCAGTGGATGTTTAAGCTGAATGACGCCACAATTTAGGGCAAGAATGGCGACGAGAAGTTCATATTTCATGTAATGAGTTACACAGGCAGTATGGGATGGCACCTGTCACCTAAACATGTATGTGCTGGAACACACAGCTCCAAACTCCTCTAATCAAATATAAAAGCTGTGAGTCACAGTGACAAAGCTACAGAGAATCATGACCCCGCCCTGTAGCTTATTCTAGCTCATTGTTTTGGTCTCACAGCACATTAATGTATGGCTCATTAATCTGAGACTATAAAACAATGCATGTGGCCACCATGACGTCACCCACTGGTTTGTGGACTCTCATTTTGATGCCTTGAATTTGGCATTTTGGCTTTCACCATCTTGGATTTGTGGAGCCAGAAGTGACAATATGCGGATGAGAGGGTCAAGATAACCCTGACTCTACGTGCTAGCTTTGTTAGCACAGTGTATTTACAACTGTGATGAATGCTAATGCTAATGCTACTTTGTACTCACTGTTTGAATACACCATTTGGTTATTCAGAACACCACACACACCAAGCAGAGTGAATGTGTGATTAATTTAACCGTTTGTTATTTAATGTAGACCTACAACGCTTTGTTTCTTCAGACAGCAGCACTCTAATTTAAATGTAGAGCATCAGATTGGATTTATAAATGCACCCTGAAATAGAGATAGCTATGGTACACCTATACTCTGTGAATCTGGGGTTATGCCATGATTATGTCACTTAACCGGCGTTGTCACCATGGTAGCGACTTGTCAACAGATGGCACCCACCTGTCACTAAATGCAGCCATGCGCTGAATTATGCATAACATAAGCCTTATAAAATGTAAATGGGTGAGTTATATAAAAAGTCACCCCCGTACACTTGACATGAAGGGGGAAATGAGCTATAGAGTCCAAAACCATTTTTGTTTCAAGCTGTAAATATGTTTTTTTTTCTGCTGTAAAGTTGGGCATTTTAACATGGGGGCCCATATGGATTGACTCGCTCTTGAAGCCAACCTCAAGGGGCCACTCGAGGAACTGCAGTGTTTGGCACTTCCACATTGGCCTCATTTTTCAGTCCCAGAGTTGCCACTTGGTATCAACCCTGTTTTCAGCATCAGCAGCGGCTGTTTGCGGCTGAAAAGCTCCAGTAAACGTGTTGTACCCTGCCTGTTAAGCACCACAGGACAGGTCAAGCTAACAAGCTGGTGGACACCAAAACAGAGGTAAAAGCAAAGTTAAAATTGGTACACTCATCAGGTGGACAGAAACTCGTCCATCCATCTGTCCTTTCTCTGCCGCTTATATGGGTCTGGATTGCAGTAGCAGTCTTTTCTCCCCTAAAACATCCTCCAGCTTCTTCATGAGGTGTTCCACACCAGATTAAATAACATCCCTTAAGTGTGCTCTAGGTCTACCCCGGCGTCCTGACCGGAAAACCTCCAGAGAGAGGCATCCTAATCAGATGTCCAAAATACCTCAACTGACCTCTTTCAGGCAAAGAAGCAGTGAGTATACTTCAAGCTCATTTTGACATCCTGTGTCTGTAATCTCTGACCATTAGGCTACCCAGAGATCATGACCATAGGTGAAGGATGGGACACAGAACAACTATTAAAGAGTGACACCTAGGAAAGTCACCTGCCAAGCTGCAGGCCACAGTTCAAGACCATCAAACAACCAAACCAGGTGTTTACCATTAGCTACCATTTTCAGCAGCTTTTTAGCCCAAAATGTGGGTATGTTTAGGGACCTGTCGGTGTGTTTCTTGCGTTTTTTTAGCCCCCCAAATGTGGGTATTTTTAGGTACTTGTCACTGTGTGTCTTTCGTTTTTTAGCCCCCAAATACGGGTATTTTCAAGGAGCTGTCGGTGAGTTTCCTGTTTTTTTTAGCCCTGTAATGTGGGTATTTTCAGGGACCTGTCACTGTGTTTTTTTAGCCCCCAAAGTGGGTGTTTTTTAATGACCCATTTTACTGCGTTTACTGTCAGGATGGAGGCACAAAAAGTGGTTGTTTTTAACGGAGCAATTGCTTCTCTTCCAGCGAAGATTGGGCCCTCAACACCTTGTATTTTAAGCCAAAACATAATTTTTTTCCTAACCATAACCCAGTGGTTT
>JAPZEB010000025.1:4301160-4312940 GCA_029783705.1 Chaetodon striatus | reverse complement strand
CCAGCAATTGTTTTCATAATCGATTTATATGCTGATTATTTCGTCCATTCATTGTTTAATATTTTGGCTTGAAAAACCATAAAAACACTGTAAACAGTAACAGTTTCTTAGAGCCAAATGAAGCGTTTCTAATCATTGTGTTTTGTTCGACCAACAGTCCAAAACTCAAAGATATTTTGTGTGCAATTATGTAGAACAGAGAAAAGCAGCAAAATCATCACAATGGAGGAGCTGGAGTTTGAGAATGGTTGCCATTTTTGCTTAAAAAATTACTCTAACAATTCATTTATAATCATAATTGTTGCCGATTAATTATTGGAGCTCTACTTAGAAAGTCATCACTCTCAAAGTAGCAAGTATTCAGTAGTGATTAAACTTGTCACAATCGGGGAGGTTGCTTCTGAGACTCAATTTCTTCCATAAAACTGAACACTAAAGGAGTGAAGGATGGTTAGGTTGAAAGTAGAGAGGGGGGAAAGTAATAGCCCTCAGTTTGCAGCAATGGCAAAGATGTCAAATCTTAATATATCAAACTGTATATCCGCCAACATTTACAGTAAATGTTTTATGTCTTCGATAAAAGAAGTACCCTCAAAAAGGACCATAAGACAGAGAGAAATATGCTATCTGGTCAAAACAGTCTCACCTATATATAATAAAAATGTCTTCTAGCTGGTACAAGAGCAGCAGGGTGTTGCATACAGATGGACAGTGCCACACTGGGCTCGAGCTGATTTGTTATGGCCACCATTCTCCTTGTGCACCTCTGAAACATCTGCTGTAAGTAATTTCCTTCTCGAGCAAACCAAATCTGCCCTCGTTGTTTTCTCCTCACACAAAGTTTTGAGTGGAAAAGAAATAAATTTGCTCCTATGGAACGGCGGCAACATACGCTCCCCCTCTGTCACCGGCCTGAGTTTAATTTATCCTTAATGTTTTCCACTGCGGCACTTGTTTGACAGCGAACACGGCCTGCCTTGATTCATGTGTGTCATTGAATTCTCAATGTCCTCATTTGTGAGGTAGTTTTCTGGCAAACATTTGTCCAGAATGTTATTAATGGGTTTGTGGGGAAGCCGAGCGTGAAGCACGGCGTGTGGACATTTTGTGGTGGAGTGTTGCCATTACACTGCCTGTTCCACAGAAGCAGTTTGTGACTGAATGGTAATCTAACATGAAAGCAAGCAGAAGAATCTCTTGGCAAGCACACAAATACAGTAACTCACAAGTAAACAGTTTGCATGAGATCACATTACTCCTGTGACTGTGATCTCCAAAACTTTCCCCCTTAAGTAACAAATCATAGCTCCTGCCAAGACAGTTTAAAGTGTCTTAATGACATATTTGCGGTCAGGGGGACGAAATGTTAACACTCCTAACATCTTGTTGCAAATGGTGAAATGAATAATAACCGGCTAATAACATCTCAGAGGAATGCCCTTTTCTCTGTGCTGATTTGTTTGACCCGCAGCTGAAAAATCTTGTTACATTTCTCTACCTGCAAACCCGAGAGCTAATATGTTGCCAAGGGAATAGACCGTCGGAGGATCAGGCTCCGCAGCAGATCTGGCAGCTCAGCTTGTTCTGATCACTGACCTTTTGGTAATAAGTCCATTCCCGCGGCCACAGGGCCAAATGGCTGCCCAGAGTGCTTTTGTGGAGGGAGGCTGAAGAGACTGTCTCTAATTATGGCTGAATAGACTTTGGTGCAGGGCTGTGAAATTAAAAATATTATCATCGTACTATTGACTAATTTAGTTTATAAATTGCAAGAGGCTGCAGTTTTGTCTCGGAGGCAAATCTGTTTTTTAGGCACTTTCCTTTCCTGAAGCAGTGTTCTTGTGAATCCCTGGACTGCACACCAATTTGCATGTCAGCACAAATTCCAACTTGTTTTATTCAAGCAAAGCAAATGTTTATAATTACTCCTCGACAAGACACACACACTTAATACTTGAGTGTTCTTACAGAAATAATTTAGAAAACGATACTGTCCGCATCAGTTGTGATTAATATCAAAGACACTGTGCTCTTAGTGTTTTTATTTTCTGCCAAATTGCGCAACCTTGGTTTGAGGTTCACGAGGTCCTCATTTATGAAACCAAGGCTTTTTTTTTTTTTTTACTATTAGTGGTTGTGTCATCCTTCACCCTGGGTACACAGCAATGCTTTGTTGGCTAAGTGATATTTTTATGACTCATGATGTTGTGCTGTTTCCTTTATGCACAGCCTGTGTGTTATGGTAATGATATATGCTCTGCATTATTCATTTTTAGCCAGAGGCAAACATTTGCACTGCATCAGACGCTGGCTGCATGTAGCAGCTCAGATGCGGAGAAGAAAAACGCTTACCGCACCAAAAAATCTCTGTTGTACCTCAGAAGCCTCTCGCTGAATTAAAAAGGAAATCTGGGGAAAATAAACAGATCCCCTGCTTTATTTACAGCTTTGTTAACGTGACTTTAAACTCCAGTGAGGACAAACTTCCTGAGTGAAAGGCCAGTTCTTCAAACCTCTCTTTAGAAGTATACTTCCTCAATTCAATACTGACTGCTGTTTAGATTGATTTAGCCCAGCATGCGAGGTTGCCCTCCTGTGAGAATAAAATTGTGCTATTCCCTTCGACTTGGAAAGCACGCAACCACCTACTCAACCATTTCCCCTGTTGGTGGATAGACCGTCCGGTCAGTAATTGCAGTATTCATTGTACACATGAACAATAAAAGGCTTGATTAAAAAACAAACCATGTCATTTGAGACAATAAAGACAAGAGAACAGAGGAAGGAGGTGTCACCCCGGCCGTTGAGCTGCACAGTAATTGGTCTTGGGGCTCTTTCACGGTCGGGGGGGTGGAAGAAGATTGCTTCATTAAAGTTCCTCTTCTGATAACCGCAGCAGCCACGCTGATAGAAAAGAAGATTTTAACTGAATGACGGTGCCATTAGGAAAAAAAGTGCCTGTGGGGGAACGAGCTGGAAGAGCGAATAATGCAGATAATGGTTTTATTTGTGCATGGCGGTATTCACAAGCTCCAAAACATACTGATTCACATTCAATTATTGGTTTACTTTCCTGTTTTATTTATCAGCCCCTTGGTGCAGTTCTTGGCTCAGACAGCTATTTACCTGCTCCCGTAAACAGCTCGCTGTGTGACAGGCTGCTCTGGGAACACACGGGTTTTGTGCGCTGTGGTATCGCTGTGTTTAATGTTTACCAGTAACATGTTTTTACATGATTTGTTTTCTGACCTTTTTATGTTGTTATTTTAAAGTGATATTCCATCTGTTTGGTCTTTTACATGTAACCTAATACCTGAGTATCAAACACCCTCTTAAGACTTGAAAGGTGGCTGTAAAATGAGTGTAGTTTCACAGAGCAGCTGTGGGTACAATGGATTCCTACATGCGCTTTTTCCTGCCACTCCTGCACAACTCCATCCATCCTTATGCTCCGTATGCTCCAAATAATAACATTTTCACCAAGCTATGACTAAATACACCACGTTCAACTAGGCGCAGCTGTTACAGTCGTCTTAGGGTCGAATTTAGTTCCTATGACAAACATCTCCCGACATTTTCCTGTTTGTGAAATTAGCATCAGCTGCAAAAGGTGTCAGAAACGTTCCTTTGAAAGGGTGTGAATGTTTCTTGACAGTTTTCTGAGAAAAGAGGTTTTACTTTGTGGTCGCCTTATAAGGCCAGAAATTTCACAGATTACCCAACACCACCAGAAGTCCTCACATGCCTCTGAGTTACACGGTTAGTTTAATATAACTGGACAATGAGTAAAAAATGAACTTCCTCTGCGTATTCTTGTGGACGATGAAGCCTACTTTGAATTGACTGTTCCCAGTGCATACTGTCTGGCACTAATGAGACTAGTCTTTGAAGTTGTCTGTGCTGTTTCTTTGAAAGTGGACCAGCAACTGTATATTGTTTGTCTAAATGAAAGTTTCTGTTTAACTCTGTTACTACCACACACACTCATTTAAGGTACACAAGACTGTTAGTTCTTGCTGTTTCCTTACAGCTGTGGTTTTGACTCTTGCTGTCTTTAACGATGCTGGCCTCCAGTTTTATGTTAAGTGTACTCTGGTCTGTCATTGCAGTCTGCTCTGGAGTGTCTGCTCAATTCCCAAAATGAAATCAGTTTGGATATTAAAGATATAGTTTAACAGTTTTCTCGTAAAGAAGTAAATATGATCCAAGTAGATGCATTTACCTTATGAATTCACCTGTGAGTGGCACAGGCCTATCTCATGACCATCTCTTTCATCAACTTAACCCGTGCCCTGACGTCTGTGGGAATTGGCTCTGGGTGACAAGATAGGTTAGCGATTTTGCGGAGATTAGCCCAGCTCTCATGCTGCAAGATAAAGGTTATCTTTTGCACTGGCACCAATCTGCAGATTGCCCTGTCTATGAAATAAGGCAATGTGGATGATTAAATGGGCACCCTGGTCTCACATCCTGCACTGTATCACAGGGAGGAAAGGTCATTCAATATATATGGAAATGATTACTGCTGTCTGTGATTATGGGGCACAGCCTGGATAGTTTTCAGGAACTGAGAATGAAAGGTAAAATGACAAAGTAGGTCTGTGGTAAAGTGATTCTTTATATTTAAAGAAGAGGAAACTGTTTTCTTAATCCTCCTCTGAAACCTTTCTCAGTGCAGTGAGTTTCAAAGTGTCCAGTCTTTCTCAGCCCTGTGTGCACTGATGAGTCTTTGTTGAGGTGAAGCACTGACCAAGGTCAGAGTGGGATGCAATAACTCGCTCTCACAGGCTACACAAACACTACTTTATGTCGAAATCATGGTGATGATACAAGCTGGTATTGGGGCTACATTATTGACTAACTGTGTTTCTGTAAAAGCAGATTGATATTATGCTCACTTTCAAGTTCATTCCTGTATTTTGGGTTTCTACTTGAACATGTCTAAATGCTTTAATGGTCAAAAACACCATTTTTCCTCATACTGTCTGTGCTGGAACACATGTATTCACCCTCTGTCTACAAAGGCTCTGTCTCTTCAAGCCGCCCCCTCCTGAAAAACACCACAAGGTCTTCTGAATCTTGGCATCTCCGCCAGGCCCTCAGGAAGTGCTCTGGTCAATTTTCGTAGTGGCCAAATAGTGGAATTATGTCAGTCATGTGGTGCCATGTGGCCCAAGGAGACTTTCCCCCCAAAGACTCACATGGTGAAAGAGACATCTGGAAGTCAGTAGATGAATTTTTTTAAGCGTCAAAACCCCCACAAAATGATCCATCTGGTCCAATAGCAATTAGAAAGTCTTGAGGAGTCACATGATTGAATCATTTTTTCCCATCCAAGTTAGCGGAGTTCTAAACCTGAAGTAGTCCGAAATAATAGTGGTCATGCCGGTAATTTTATATGCAGCAGTTGAACTTTTGGGTTTTTTGCTTCATGCGCCACTGAGCAACTTTCATGGGAATGAGCAAGGCCCTGTCTCCAATGTTGTATCATACATTCATAGTCTCTGCACCATCATTGCAGCCAGGGAATGACTGTAATAGAGCAGTGGCCCTTTTTGCTCTGAAAATTCACCAATAAATGCAGATTAAGACAATCAGACATGTTCCAGCAGGAATATGATACGAAATCGGGGAGACTTTAACAACATCAGCAACTAAGATTACATGTTTCCCTGATGTTAGCATGTAGCTACATGTAGCTATGTACTTGCAGCCGGGGAATGACTGAATGTATGTAGCGGCACTTTCACCAGTGAAAATTTACCAATAAATGCTCCTAAACACAACTGGACATGTTCCAGCAGAAATCTAGGAGAAATTAGATTACATGCCTCCCTGACATTAGCCCATAGCTTCATGTAGTATTGGAGGCCACATAATGTAAACACTTAACCGTAGTGTGCCTGGAGAAGACGGCCATATAAAAAAATTAGTCACAATCTGACATCATCTTGTAGCCAGAATAGGAAAAAAAACAGTTGGAAACAGAGTATTCAGAGCAGTCTGAAGCCTGAGGTTTTTGCTCACAGGGATTACTTTTACATATGTTAACCTCATTATTTGAAACTTTGGCCCTGTTTAATATAAACATCCATCATTGTAATGTTACATATATATATATGACAGGAAATAAGGAGAAGCATAATAGGTTCCCATTAAAAACAGGAATAATCACTACAAGATGAACTGTAAGACAAAACCTCAAAGACATAGAGCAGTGTAAATCTGTGGTTAAACACTATTTTGGTGCTCTGTCGCACAGGAAGCAGCCCGGCTGTCAAAGTGGGTTCCTACATGAGTATAATCTCGGCGGACAGGGCAGTGGCAAGACTCTCACGGACACCCGCACCCTAATGTATCCCAGACCCTTGAAACAAATGACCCAAATATTCAGTGAATCAAGGCATTTGGCTGACAGTGCACTGCAGATGTAGTGTTGCTTACACAGAGGTTATTATCATCGCAGCCTCCAACAAAGCCCATAAGCAGCACAGTTACACCAGTTAACGTCATGTATTTGTGCTGAGCAGATCTGTCTGCTTGAAGAGAAGATTGTTTTCCTGTAGAGAGGGGGGAAAAAGACAGGAGTGACAAGGAATATTTATCTGACTGTCGCTCTCAGTTTCAGGGCTTTGTGTTAGATTATCGTGTGTTTGTTCTTCTTAACGCCTTCATTGACTTCACATTGATTCAATGACGCTAATTTTTGAAAGCACAAATGAGGACTTCGCAGCCGTGCATGACAAGACAGAACCCTGAAGGAATGTTGGTTTGAAGTTGCTCTTGCAGAATCAAAATTCATATAATACATTGATTACCCAATAATTACTGTGTCAGTTGCAGAGTGTACTATTCTGCATCGCTATTAACCAGGGTCAAGGAATCATCGGCTATTACACTCCTGTCATTAAGTGTGCATTAATTAAAGCCTGGCGCATGGAATCTCATGCAAACACTCACTGATGCTGCGAATCTGCAGACTGACTCAACTCGAGCTTCTTGCGACGTCCACGGCGCTCACCTCTCCCAAAACTAATGGCCAAGTGAGAGACTGTCAGATCCTGAATGAGCTGGCCCTGAACCAGCTGCAACAAAGCACCGCAGGGTCGCCCGAGCCGGTGGGGGGAGGAGGTCTCCAAGCAACAGCCAGCGGTGGCATGCACATTCAGCTATTGACTTAGCCTTTATCCACAGCCCTTGTGTGGTTGTCAGATCCCCTACAGCAATCTCGCTGCTGAGCGAGGACCTCTGCCATGCCTGCTCATCTCTATCTTTCCATCATGTCTGAGTTATTATCACTGCTACAAACTCATCAGCCTCCAAAGGAAGTGAGCATCTGCTTCTATTGGAGATGTTTGGAAATGGAATAGTCGGCCGTTTCTTTCACTGCAATGTCAGGGAAGCTTTTGAATAGTAGCAGTAATGGAAGTGTTACCTTGAGGTGTGTGTGGCACAGAAGTGTAAGCGCAGAGGGGAGATTGCCTAGAGCAAGAAAAATAAGCTGTCTGTGTGGTTCTGTCAACAGCAGGAAATGTAGAAAGCAATGTTTGGAGAGTTGGAGAGGGATCGCAACAAGTTCAGTTGATATTTCTATCAGTCAGGATCACACTGCCTAATTACAAGCCAAACAAGACTATCTTGAAATGAACTAGTTTGTACAACATGTCGTCCGACCACATCTAAGGTGTTTATGGCTGCTCGGCCACACTCGAAGACAGGGTGAAAAGTCAGCCATCAAAGACGAGAGAGAGTTAGAGACACGATAGTCACTCATATATGGGGATAAAGGTGCAAACTTTCAGATAATCTTTCTTTGAATGCATTCATAGTTTCCCACTCGCTCAGGTACAAAATTTTGAGAGGATTGAGAGAGAAGTTTAACCCCTGTCCACTTTGTCATTTCCACACACCTGGTTGATCACTGCCTGCAGTGGGGGTGCTTCTCAGAGTGAAGCATACTGACTCAGCCTTAAAGGCACGGACATACTTTTTGCATTGAACGTTTGCAGTCAGCTGCATTTACCTTGCACACAGCGGGCCGCAGGTGAGCTTACCGTCCTCCTTCTACCAACATTGGGTGAAAGTGAAACTTAGCCCCTTCTACCGCTGGACAAAAAAAAACACCAACACCCACTAACATCTGGCTCTTGTGTACAATGGAAAGGGTTACAGTCAGCAATGACTCTGCAGTAGTCACGGGTATTTATCTACTCCAATGGGCAGTGATCGAAATACAGCACGCAGGTGGACATGCTAAATCTCTGTCCAAGCAGCACTCCAACATTGCCAAAATTTAGTCAACACCAAGTGTGAGAGAGACTGAACAAGCAACAGATACAAAAATGACGTAACCACATAACAAGTTTACTGGCCTCCATGCTGCTTTCTACTGTTTGCTAACCTATTTTCTGACCCATACGTGACACACACACACACAAAAAACAAACAGAAGGCATACTCGTCTACTGCAGAGCTGTGCACACTGCTCTGGTTTACTGAAAGTGGGAAAGCAGTCTATCCCCTATTTTTTCCTGCATTTAAAAAAACCCTGCAATAAGGTGATTTAGATGGAAAGGAGTATTAGAGAACACTTCTAGGTTCACAGTGAATTTGTGGAACAAGATAAATTTTGTGATTGAAGCATGTGCAGTTGGCAGGCGTCTACACGTCCAAGCTGTCATGAAAAAAATGGCTATATTTGGATGTCCTCACAGTTTATGCATAGTCTTAGGGCTGCTGTGAAACTGTTCCTACTGAGGACAACAAAAAAAGTTTATCTTGGGTGCGTGGGTACAATGGACAGCAAAGAAAGGACGGCAGAGGAGATACCCACACACCAATGCAACTGGGCTGAACAGCCACAAAAAAGGTTCAAAGGCTGAGATCGATGCAAAAAAACTTCAGTCCTTGACTATCGTCAGCACTGATGATAGTCAAGGGCAGAAAAATTTGCTGCTGTCTTTATTCATTTGTTATTTTTTGCACTTTGAGCACCCTTCTTTTTGAGCACGGATGTTCAAAATAAATTGACATTTTTTGTATTGATCTCAGCTTGTGAACCTTTTTTGTGGCTGCCCAGCCCAGTTGCACTGGTGTGCGGGTATCTCCTCTGCCGACCTTTCTCGGTTGTCCACAATTTACACAACCACAGGGCCATGACGGTCTATAAATTCACCTTAAAGCTGCCCTCTCTTAGCAGGCAATCAGACCGAAAATGTGAGGGGCTGCGTAAGTGTTTCATGCTCTTTTCATTAAGATATGGGTGTTAGTAATTCCATGAAAAGCAGTCACATCTATGGCTCTTTGATAGGCAGCAGATCTAAAGAGGTTCATTTGCATTCATCTACAGAGGGACAGTAAACACTAATAATAATACAATTGGGCAGATTAATCCGTTAGTCAAAGAACTCCTGTGGCTATTTGAAATAGAATTCCTTCAGTCAAGGACAGCCCTTCAAGTAGGTCATTTATTGAACAGACTTTTATTTTGGCAACCTGACATCTTGTGTCAAAACTCATCCGAGTCCAGTCGAGGCATGATGGAAATATTGAATCCCTCTGCTCTAATTTAACTCCTGTTAAATAACACAACAGAAGAATGTAGCAACAGCTGTATATGACCACTAGATTGTACTGCGGTTCGCCCGCACTTTATGTTGTTATGACAGGCTTTCCAAGCACAAGTTACTGCTGGCTATCAGATGTCAACATCTGTCTCACTGTGCCTATAAATCCTTGTATTTTTAGGTCATTTCCTGTAGTTGGTTCAGATAGCGCTCTCTGTCCAACAGAAATGCAACACGGTTTGTGTGAAAGAGAAACAAAACCTGCTTATATGATGGTATGGAGGTAGCATCATGTGTGTCTGCCAAAACAAAGGAAACTAATATTATTAATACTCCCTAACATGCTCAATGTGGACACTTGTAACACTTTATTTTACAGCTTTGTACAGGGAGCACCCTCCATGTGTTTGGTGGAAGTTATCAATTACTGTAATAGGAATTTAAGTATTAGGTTTACAAAGACAGATATCTAGTACGTGTCCCCGTCTCGTGCACCAACAATGCCCAGCATGCTCCTTTTACATTCTTTGCTTTTGTTATTTTATTTTCACTCTAACACAAAAAGGATTGTCTTTGTGCCTGAAACAACACAAGTCCAGATTGGCGACGTCCTTATCGACAGTGTATTTTGAAGTAATTCCCCAGAGAAGAAGTAATCATAATTAGCTAATTAAAGAAGGCTTAAGAGAGGGGCAGTGTGAAAGAGTGGCAAAGTAGATTAGTGGAAATTTGCATGTGTTGATACTGAAGGAGGAAGGAAATGTCTAATGTCTTATTTCTATTTATGGGGAGTGATCTGTTTTTCAAGGGCATGCTTGGAGGCAGATGCTGCTTTTAACTGTTTGCTGTTTGAGGTTATTACACAGGAAATCTCCGTCTTAGATTATTGGTTTATGTCTGAATAAAACGGAACAGTAACACAACGGCCTTGAGTGAAAGCAAACCCTGTGTGTGTCGGGCGTGCACACATTTGTAAGCACATCTGCCAGCAAGCTAAGGGTTTGCGTTAAACACCATCCCTGGTAATTACATGAAATCGGAGGGATTGTTCATTGTCCCGGGCTTTGTGATCTGGACATTGTCCCGGTCTCTTCCTGGCTCTGTGCCAGCTCAGGGTCTTACCACAAACAACAGTGGGGGAGGGAGCCCTTAATATGGAAATGGCATTAATTACTGAGCCTATACAACAGATGTGACCTTCAGCCTCCACTTCAGCATAAATACTCATCTCATGAATGAAAACCAGCTCAAATATGAAATCATTTTGCAGTGGTTAGCTTGTAAACATCTCCTTTCTTATTGTTTCATTCACTCTACTTTAACTGAACGCTCTGTAACATGTTTTAACTGGTTCACTGGTGTGTGCGCTTCAGTAACTTAACTCCCAGCAGCAGGTAATCTCATCTTCTAATCAAAATTTTCAGAGATAATCTAAATCCTACTAAAATAGCCTTGAACTAAAAACCCTCAAACCTCCACGGCTTCGGCATTCCCCAAATCTCCGTCATTAACTTGTCAGAAACCAGCATTTACCGTCTGAGCTGCTCTTTCCCCCAAATCTCTGTCAGCCCGCTGGCAGTTTGAACACCAGGCTGTCGAGTCCAATGCGCCGCGCTGATTAACATATTAACACGTCTTTTGTTTCAATTTTCTAGCGCTGGCCCCAAAGGAGACAACATCTACGAGTGGAGGTCGACCATCCTGGGCCCCCCGGGCTCCGTGTATGAGGGAGGCGTCTTCTTCCTGGACATCGCCTTCACGCCAGACTACCCATTCAAACCCCCCAAGGTCAGCAGCCTGCAGACATAGCTGTTAAAGTGTTTGGGTGTTTGAGTAGCTGACCGAGTGTCAGCTTCCTGCACGGGGTCTGGGGAGATGTGGAGAATATATGTGGGTCATGTAATGATCTGGGAAAGTTATGAGATAGCTATACACGCACTGTATGACCACATGTATTCTTCCATCACAGACAAACATTAATACATATAAATATATTTTTGTGCGGAATAATAATTTTTACTAATACCAGTACTCTTAAAGTGGTAATAATATCTTTTTTTTACTACTTCTTTTGAAACTAGGGATGAGCATGAGTACTCGATTTGGATGTCAGAATTTATTCAGCAAATAGAGTCATCACCGCTCAACCTCCCACATATGATCATGACTTTTATGTATATTTTTAGGTTGAAATGGCCAAAATCTTGTTTCACT
>JAPZEB010000025.1:4279486-4291535 GCA_029783705.1 Chaetodon striatus | reverse complement strand
CAGCCCTGTGATAGTCTGGTGACCTGTCCAGGGTGAACCCTGCCTCTCGCCCAGTGTCAGCTGGGATAGGCTCCAGCCATTGCCTGATAGTTGGTGTGCTGTAAAGAGCCAGAAAAAGAGGAAGGTATGCCCCTTAAACCTGCGTATATCTTGTGCTACACCACTGATTGAAGTGAAGAAAAAAGTTCATTATTTCCCTCTGATCTGTAGAAAGTGGCAAAACTCAAAAGAAGCACTTGAGTGACTGCATCCGATCTTTGGTAAAGTTATATCAGAACAGAGGGAATGAACCTGCTTTTTAAGAAATGAAAATAAAAGAAAAACCTCCTTCTGACAGAATGGCATTTAGGCATTATTAATTAATCCGACGCAACAGACCAAGTTAGCTCTGTTATTTTCACAGATTTGGGATTTGCTGGTGGTAATACCACGACAAAAACAAAAACTACTTTAGCTATTAATGATGTTCTGATTGGCCAGTTATGCATAAATAATAAGACAGCCATTAGTCTGCATGACGGTAACCAGCAGGCTGTTTGCCAAACTGGCTCAAGTCTCCATGCCTGGATTAAAGGGTGCTGAAACAACAACACCAAATATATATTTGCCAAAGATTAGAGGAAAGGATTATAGCTCGTGTGTTGTGGAAATAAAATTTGTCTGAATTAATTAGCATTTGCTAGATCTTAAAAATAAAATCCAAGTTGTTCTTACATGATTCATCAGGCGGGGACTCTCAACTTGCTGTGCCCAGGGGCCACTTTTGCAGAAAGACAGGAGGTCAGGGGCCAGTTAATAAACAAATATTAATCATGTGTAATAGGGTTGATAAGCAATTATTGAAATGCTCTTTAAATAATGAATCGAAATTTATCACATACATCAACTTTGCTGTTAAAGTATTTTTAAAATTTCAATTCAAATAAATTTTGGCAGATGTGTCATTGTAAAGCTGCCAGATTTTGGACTGAGATGTCCCCCTGTCCTCTACCACCAAACGTGATCTACAGTCCATTGCAATATATTTTGCAAGGGAGTCAGTCACAGGTAGACTAACTTGGTTTGCATCTGAATGCCTGGGCGCATGTGGCTTGACAGAGCTGGCTGCTAGCGCTAGCATCAGAGGCTATGCTAGCTTGGACCTCCAGGTTGGCTGCTAAATGCTTTGCGTTTAGGTGATATTTCAGGCTTGAAGTACTCTGATGGTATGAAAATTCCTTACCGTAGAACCTGCAGAGAGCGGTGCTCCTATCAACAGTTGCATCTGGGCGTTTTTGAAATGTAAATGTTCCATTCAGGGGCCGAGCAGCGTCGCCTCGTCTGCCTCCGTCATGTGACAAAGCAACTATGGCCTTCAATGACACACTGGGTCAAAGGGCACCATGGAACACGATTAATCAGTGTTCATATTCTTAAAGCATTATTTATTCTGTGATTAATTCATCGAAATTAAGGTGTTATTTTGACAGCCCTAGTATCTGTCTGTCCTCACTCATCTTTGCAGAGAGGAATATATGATTGCAGCAGCCCTGCGCAGGTCAGGTGTTTGCATGCATTTCTAAGATCTGAAGGCATTCGGGACTCAGCCCAGACCTCTGCTGGAGGTTTTGGGGGATCCTTTATCTGATACCAGCTCTATTGTTCTGCTTTTTATGCACTCTGACACTTATTTACATGAACAGTCTGAATCAATTTATTCTCCCTCTGAATTCTAAAATAGTCAGCAGGCCACCTGGCACCCTGCTGCGGGCCAGATTTGGCCCACAGGCCGTACGTTGAGCATCACTGCCTCAAGGTGTGTGTCCTTTGTGCAAGAGAACACTGGAGCATAGATCTAGTAATAATTTAATTCCACTGTGTCAGGTATATTTGGATTCACTCAGCGCCGTCATTACACAGCCTTAATAAAGTGTTGAAACAGACTGACGAAGTGTGAAAGGTTTTTTTTTCTATCTATAAATTTAAAGAAACTGAATGGGAGATGTGTAATAGAGGATTTAAAATGGGTGAAAGTTGAGCACATGTTGCTGTCAAAATATTGACACAGCAGCGTTCACAAGTTGAGATTACATTACTCACCTTTTAAACTCACACATCCCCCCGCAGGTAACAGTACATACTGTTCTTCACGGCTCATTTAACCGCAGTAAGGCAACGTTTCCACCGTACGCATCTCTTAATACGTCCTTTATGAGTAGTGCAGTGATACCAGATGCAGTCCAGATCAGGGCTGCAGCTAAGGATGATGTTCATTGTCAGTTAATCTGCTGATTATTGCCTCGATTTTTTACAGATTAGAGGTCAGAAAATGGTTAAAAATGTCTGTCAGTGTTTCCCAAAGCCCAAGATGAAATCTAAAATGTCTTGTTTTGTCCACCACCCAAAGATATTCAGTTTAGTGTCATTAAAGGTTAAACAAACCTGAAAGTATTCATATTCAAGAAGCCGAATTTAGAGAATTTTGACAATTTTTTTCTTTGAAAAATGACTCAAACTGATAAATTGAATATCAAAGTGCTGACAAATATAATAGTTGACAGCATCTTTTGCAGCTTAGGGTTTTGAAATGTTGGTTGCACATGATGGATGCAGAAAGTGCAGAGAATCAACGTCCTTTAAATGTTAAGTGTGACAGATTTCGGGGGATTTAGTGGCATCTAGCGGTGAGGATTGCAGAATGCAACCAGCTTAAACTTCTACTTATTAAAGAATACCTTCAGTGTTAATTGTTCAGGAGGTTTTTAGTTTCACGTTACAAATCGGTGTTCCTCCGTCACTGTTTGGCTTATCAGAGACGGGCGGCTCGCCCATCACGTGCTAATGTGTGCTCACATTTTTGTCTGATAACTTAAGATCCAGACATTCAGGAGGTTTTTACAAGGAGCTGAATGTTCTGCAGAAGTCTCCTCCTCTTCAAAATAAATGGACCAGGTGATTTAAAGCAGTAAATACTGAGCGGCAACCTCCAGTGCTGAAAACTGCAGTTCTTTGAATGGCCACTTGGGGCTGGCTCCAGAGGCCAATCAGTCCCCACTGACCCCCATCTTAACATGTCCAACTTTACAGCAGAAACTACAGTGACTACAGTGACCGATACAAAATAGCATATGGTCCTATCTAGAGCCAGTGTTTGGTTTGTCCATTCTGAGCTACTGTAGAAACATGGCAGTGCAACATGACGTAGATGGGAACCCGCTCCCTATATAGAGACTTCTTGGGGTTTTATTTTTTTTAACATCTGTGTTGTTTGCTATTCGATTGAGCTGAATCCCAATAATTAATTTAAAAGTGTAATCCTCTGCTGCTGATGGTTATCGAAGGGGACGCCATATTGCATGCAACAAACCCAACTGTCACCAGCGCACTATGCATCTTGGGATAGGTTGAGCCACGAAGTATTCATCCATTGCATCCTCCAAATTCTGAGAAAGAAGGTTACATCCTTCGGCTGCATTTGAAGAAACCTTCGAAACAGGGACAGCCGTGGTCACACCACTGACGCCATCAGTCTTCAAATGCAGCCATCGAAGGCTGCAGCCCCAAATTCAGACACAGCTATACACGGCTTACTCTAAGGTAATGAAAACACAATTATACTTATATTCAGGTGATTATGTAACTGGTGGACTCGAGTGTTGTCTGCGTTGTGTTGATATGAGGAACCCCAGACTGTTGATATCTTTGGAGGCAATCTCCTGACAGCAAGTGGCAAAAACAAAATCCACCGTCAAACACAACCGTACAAACTTGAGCTCCTACACAAATGAAGTGAAACGGGATTATGTTTGCATAAAATTAACTTATAAAATAGTTTGACAGTGCTAAATCACGATTATTATCATGAGAGCAATGTCGCTCACCTCTCCTGCAGAGCACAACGGCAACATATTGACTTCAGAGGCCTGAGCCTGTCAGGTAATAACTAATACACATTTTGTGCACTCAATTATACACTATAGAAAACATATTATATTCCCCCTGAATCCAACACACTTGACATGTAATACTTTAATACAAACAACCCATATCATCCCCTTTAAACTGTGAAACTGTGCTCTCAAACTGCTGCATGCAGCAAATATTTTCAGCTCCCTGGCCCTGTAATAACACCTTGTTAGACATGACTAATTCTTCGATGCAGACGTGGTCAGTGTGAGCGGGTTTCTCAGTTTCTGTGGCCGGTGATGCAGCAGTGCAGTCATTGCTGAAGTCCTGTTAAATGTACCCCCCTGAATATAGTAAACAACACATCACACTTTCCAGATTCAAAATGATGAAAACATAACTGGCATTGCAAGACCAGAATTTAATTAACACCTCATAAAAAAAAGGGAGTTTTATGGCTCTGTGTCAGATGTAGAGCCACTATCTGTAAAATACAGTCATGCATTTACTGTGTTTTGGTTGTTATGCAGAATGTAATAAATCAGGTAGTCTAAATATTAATGTAACTCAAAGTTCACAACTTTGACCTCCTGTTGCAAACACGTGGTGTTGGATTGTACAGATGAAATTAAATTAATCAAATGAAATGAGCAGAGGTGAGTGAGCCTGTGTGAGGCTCACATGATGTAGGCTGCCGTGTTCCCAGAGTAGGACCGAGCCGTACAGCCCACTGCAGCCGCGGTAGGCTACTTCCGTTCCGCAGAGGGCGACAGGCACCAGCCAGCCTAGACTGTGGCGGAGGTCCAGACACAATAGACTGGGTAAGTTTTATTAGCGAGCTAAATACGTGATTTAAGGCGGATGTTTTAGCGAGTGGTCAAAGTATACGAGTCGGTTTACCGCCTCCGTGTGTTTCCAGGTGAAGTCGAAGGTCAGTTTGTCCGTACACACGCTGAAAAGAAACAAACAACACGGTCGTGGTTACTTGGTTGCACGGAAAAGGGGCGCCGGCTATGTGCTGGAACGGAGTTGTTCCTGGCTGCTGTCTGAAGCGTTTAACGGTTCGTTGTCACATTTAGCCCTGAAATATACATCTTTATTCTCTGTTTTGATATCTGAAGCCGCAACATTATATTTAATAACCAGGACAACCGACGTGTGCTTTTATACCACGGTTACCCGGTTCACTTGTAAAGGATGCTTAGCAAGCAGCTTTCCCACACGCCGTTCCAAGAAGTAGTCGGATACCAGAAGTCGCAGGGCCTGAGTGTTCGTTGCCAGTTGGAGTTGAGGGGGAGGGGGGGGCGACTGTTTGCAGGTAGCTGTGTTAACCACCATGATGAACTAACCGCACATGTACATTAATTAGATTTTAATATAATGGGCATCGTCAGCTGGAGTTTACGGGTGTGAAATGGTTAAGTTGAATGCGTGCGGGTGTGAACTGTGCGCTCGGCTAGCTCGTCGGCGGCTAACACTTCGCTCACCGTCACGGAAAACGTTAGCTAACGTTAAACATGCGGAAAATTAAAGCGCAGGAGCTAACAGCTTTGTTCGCCGCCCCCTCCCTTTCCCAAACACACACTCTTTAACAGATAATTACGGGTATAATTTCCCTGCTTATATAAATAATTAGTTTAAATACACATCAAATATTGACACTGCTTTTTCCCCAGTTCCTAATATTCATCTTCATCAATACACTGTAATTTGTGAGCCTGTCAGTCACATGAATATGGTAGTTTAAATACCAGAGTACAAAGAAGTTTGTCAGTATTATACTCCCCCACCTGCTGTGGCAGGTAACCAGAAGTTGCTTATGTAAAACATGCAAATGAGTGTTTATGAATAGTGACTGTCAGAGGGTTAGTGTGTAACATTCAGGTGAGGATTGCAGATGGAAACCAGCTGAAACTTCTCCCAGTTAGCATTCCTCCAGTGGTCATTGTTCAGGAGATAATCACCGTGAACCAGATCATCCATAGAGGTCTCTTCTTGTCCGAAACAAAGTGAACCAGGTGATTAAAACAGGTGAAAAACTGATGATAGCAGGAGTGTTTCTTCAAAGCTGGGTGGCACATCACAGACGGCCTGCTTGCACTGCACCTGCAGGTGTGTGCTCACCTTATTTCTGACCCTGATGTTCAGGAGGTTTTTACCAGGAGCTGAATTAATCGCAGGTCTCCTCCTCTCCTGAACAAACAGGTTATTAAAACCAGTAAAAGCACTAGATAAAGCAGTTTCATATTGCAAAACAGTGTTTCTCCTAAGCTGTTTGGCGCTTCAGAAATGCCCTGTTTGCTCAGCGCCATTAAATGTGTGTTCACCTTTTTTATCTCTAATAACTCTTACGTATCCTCACCTTATTTTTGATCCACACAGTCAGGAGTTTTTTAGTGGGTGCTGAATTATCCACGTAGGTCTCTTCTTCTCCCAAACAAACGGACCAGGTGATTAAAACTGGTAAAACACTGAATAAAGCAGGCTCCTGTTACAAATCTGTGTGTCTTCTACACTGTTTGGCATGTTGTAGACAGCCTGCTTGCACAGCACCTGCAAATGTGTTCTCACTTAATTTCTGATCCTGATGTTTCAGGAGGTTTTTACCAGGAAGAATTAGCTGCAGAGGTCTCTGTCTTACCGAAACGAACAGACCAGGTTATTAAAACTGGTAAATTGAAAAACAGTGTTTTTCCTACACAGTTTGGCAGTGCCTGTTCTGTGTGTTCACCTTTTCTTTGTCAACTTAATGTATGCTCACCTTGTTTTTGATCCAGAGAATCAGGAGGTTTTTAGTTGGTGTCAAATTATCCACAGATGTCTCCTCCTCTCTGAAACAAACGGACCAGGTGATTACAAACTAGAGAATCAGTGTTTCTTCAAAGCTGTTTGGCACCTCGCAGATGACCCGCATGCGCGGCACCTAATTTTGGTGATGACCTAACGTTTGCTCACCTTATTTCTGATCCTGATGTGGAGGAGGTTTTTACAAGGAGTTGAATTAACCTTAGAGGTCTTTTCCTCTCCTAAACAAACAGGCAAGCTGATTAAAACCAGTAAAAACACTGAATAATGCAGTTTCACATTGCAAAGCAGTTCTCTGATAACTTAATATATGCACACCTTATCTTTGATCCAGACATACAGGAGGTTTTAACCGGGTGCTGAATTATCCACAGTGGTCTCCTCTCTCCGAAACAAACGAACCAGGTGATCAAACTGGTAAAAAAAAGTGGAATAAAGTAGGTTCACGTTACAAATCTATGTTTTTTTCTACACTGTTTTGCACGTCGCAGACAGCCCGCTTGCACAGCACCTGCAAATGCGTGCTCATTTTTTTTAGGTGATGACCTAATGTGTGCTCACCTTATTTCTGACCCTGATGTTCAGGAGGTTTTTACCAAGAGCTAAATTAACTGCACAGGTCTCTTCCTCTCCTAAACAAACAGGCCAGGTGATCAAACCCAGTCAGAACACTGAATAAAGCAGTTTCACGTTACAAATTGGAGTTTCTCCGACGCTGTTTGGTTGGAGACAGGCAGTTTTCCTAGCACCTGCTAGTGTGTGCTCATGTATTTTCTCTGATAACTTAAGATCCAGACTCTCAGGGGGGGTTTACGGGAGACGAATTATCCGCAGAAGTCTCTTCATCTCCTAGACAAACGGACCCAGTGATTAAAACTGGTAAAAAGCACTTAATAAAGCAGTTTCCTGGTAATGAAAAACACAGACACTGCTTGTTACAGAAATGCAATACACAAATGGCTATATCAACAGCCAGTTTTTGTTTTGTTTGTCCATTTTGGGCTACTGCAGAAACATGGCAGTGCAGCATGGTGATCTCCGTAGACAAGGACCTGCTTCCTATGTAGACAGAAACGGCTCATTTTAAGGTAGCAAAAACACTGTTGTTCTTTTTTTCAGGCGATTACACACTAAAGAAAACATCTTTATTACGTTATATTTTTCCCGATAAAGCCCCTTACAGCCTACAGACTGGACCTTTTAAATATACATTTAATGTTGACAGTGTTTTTCTCCACTTCCTAATTAATCATCTTCATTAAAACAGATTAATTTCTGAGTCTGTTATCACAAGAATATGGCAGATTAAATACCAGAGAACAAAGATGTCAGTATATCTACTGGCCAGCTGCCGTGGCAGGTAACCAGCAGTTGCTTATGAAAACATGCAAATGGATGTTTATAAATAGTGAAAGTGGCTTGTGAATTATGAAACCTATCAGCTATTGTGGCCGCACGGAGGCCGAATCAGCATCTGCTCTGGTTAGAGTTTAGAAATCATTGTGAAACTGCTCCACCTTCTTGCAGCTGTGGTGTAACTTTTCTTCTTGTTTTGTCGTTCTCTTATCCGACAGGTTCCGGCTCTTCTCCAATCCTAACCGGTATGTCGGATGAGGATTCCCGTGCCAGCACCAGCTCTTCTTCATCGCCGCCTTCCTCCAGCCAAACCAGACAGAGGGACACGCTTTGCAAAAAGAAACGGGAGAGCAAAGCCAGCATGAGCAAGACCTCCAAGCTGCTTTCCACCAGCGCCAAAAGGTAAAAATAAAACCCCAGATTGTACAGTGATGAGGAGTTATACCCTCAAGATTTATCTCACAATCAGTCACTTGTTTCTCTGACTGTTTGACTTGATTGAATTGATTTTTCTCAAGTTGTAATTTGGGATTTTACTTGTGAAGAAAGGCGCATGATGACAAAAGACTGCCTTTAACATTAAAAACAAACAAACTATGGTGGCATGTAGCTGATTTCTTTAAGATGACAGAAGTAGGCATTGACATACTTTCAGTTCAGCTACAATGAAGTTGGATTACAGGAAAAAAATCAAAAGCATTTACAGTAAATTTCAGTTTTCCAGTACTTCCACGTTGCGTCATTATGCTGTCATAAAGGAAAAAAATCCATCACAGAAGAGGAACATATGCTAATGACGCCTCAGACAGTAGCTTCAACAGGCCCTATTGTACAGTCACAAGGTTTGCTGTGACAAAATACGAGTGAGCGACTCAAAGCTTCTTTTTTTTCCCCTGGAAAAAAAAAACTAATGGTTTTATTATAGCTGACTTTCACGATCATCGTTGTCTCTATTTACACAAGAATAGCAGAAATGACTTCACTCACAAACTGATAGAATAGTGAAGATTTGATTAAGGTATCCAAAATGTAAATCACATTTCATGATGATGCTCTGCAGATTATTTTTCTCACAGTTGAAGGACCTCTCATGGCGTCTTTGTAATGACAATGGTTTTACTCCTCCTCGTTGGCGACAGCTGTAGCTGCAGGCAGTATGTTTTCAGGGTGGTCCGTCTCATTCCTGTGAAAGCAATATCTCAGAAACGCTCAGAGGGAATTCTTTCAAATTTGGCACAAACGTCGACTTGGACTCAAGGATGAACTGATGAGAATTATGTGGTCATAGGTCAAGGTCACGGTGACCTACCAGAACACGTTTGTGGCCATTACTCTTGACTTCATACGCTCATCATGACAGAATTTCACACAAATGTCAAATAAGATCAAAGGATGTAGTGATGACATTTTATATCCCAAAGGTCAAAGGTCAACCCTCTTCACCTCCTCTTCCTGGATAACAACCAGGACAGAGGGCCTCCTGTTCTTCTGGTGATACACCACAAGCTCATTGGTTTGCTGATATTGAGCTTTGTATGATTGTCGTTACGTCATGTGATGAAGCTTTTTATCAGTCCTCTGTATTTCTCTGTAAAATAGTCTCTAAGTAGACAGGGCATGTTTCTCACTGGAAATTATTTACTGGAGTCATACATAACAATATAGGCATAACTGTCATTTTCACCCAATAAAACACACTTCATGCCTTTTTATTAAATTCTTACTACATCTATATTATATTATATGAGTCAGACATGGATGTAAAGTGCGACTTGAGATATGTAAACACATTTTTTTGTTGTTGTTGGTTTTCTTTTTTTGGAGGAAGTCTGTTTTGCCAGTGACTGATCTTTGATCTTTTGTGTGCAGGATTCAGAAAGAGCTGGCTGATATTACACTGGACCCTCCGCCAAACTGCAGGTGGGTTTCGTTCTTTGCTTTTCTGTTAGTCGTCTGTCGAGTGGTCTATTTATTAGGAACACACCGATCCCAGTGCTTCTCTCCTGATACCAATCATAGTAATTCCTACCTATGAATACACATCTGAATCCCACTCTTCTGTTCTTAACAATTGGAATCATCTTTAGTGTGTAAGGCAGCATGAGGTCGTAACTGCACGTCATACCTCGTACTGTGTGTTGAGACGTGTTTGTTCGTCCTGACAGTCGTATGTTGACAGTGACAAAGAAAAAGAAGTGAATGTGGATCAAACACTGATCCTGGTCAGTATGGAGGTGACTACTGAGCCATTACACCAGGCTAAGCATCACCTGTGCTCATACATTGGCAAGTGCAGAAAAACGGCAGTGTTTTTTTAGTTCATTCAGAAATAAATAGGCAGTAGAAGCCAAACTGATACAAGTTTGAGGCTGATCTAAAAGGTAACTACACATTCTATTTTATAAGTGAAGATGTTGTTTTACCAAATCTAATTTTAGGCCTGTACGTATTTTAATTATGCCGTCCACAAACCATAATAACTACACATTGGTTACATAACTCAGTTTGCTTTACTACTACTAATGTGCTGTCAGGTGTATTAATAAAACGCAGTATTTCCGTTTTGGTCCTGTGAGAACTGATGAATTATTTTGCACCATTAAATGCACAGCTTTAGCTGCAAAGACTTTGAAAATATATATCTAAATAACAACTTGTGCAGGAAACTGGAGGTAAAGATGTCAAAGAAAATATTAATTTACAGCTTATTCAACAAATCAATTAGTTGGCTGACAGAAAATTAACCAGCAACTATTTTGTATTAATCGTATTATCTGAGAAAAGAAAACATTTGCCAGTTCTAGCCTCTCAAATAAGACAGTTTGTTGCCTGTCTTTGTCTAATATGATAATAATTTAAAATATTTTTTGGGTTTGGTCGGGCAACATCTAGGTGTTGTGAAAATATTGTGGTGGATATTTTCCACTGTTTTCTGACTCTTTAAAAATAAAATTTATTAATGGAAAATGAAGGTAACTGTTGTAGCTATGAATTGGTATGGCAGTTAGCGTGAGGACTTGGGCGTGACTGACCCGACTGCAGCTGAGTTTACTTTAGTGTTGCGTTTTTAAAGATATTCCTTAAAACCAGACGGTCTGGGTTCAAGCTCCCATCGCAGCAGGCGTCCTCCCTCCTGCGGCGTCCCGAGGCGATTCACTGAAGCCCTCCCTGCTTCAGGCTGCTGTTCTGCAGCAGAGCGTGACCTCTGACCCCCCCCACTGTGAAAGGAGAAAAGAAAAACAGAGGAATCTCTCCCATCATGGCTCAGTAGATCAAACAAGCCACCTCAGGCCACAGACCATCCCAAACACGAACACAGCCTGGATATTTGTTGCTAACTGGAAGGAAACAGTTTGGTATTCACAGTCACAGTCCTAAAAAAAAGTCTGTTTCTATTTTGAATTTTTGTTGTTACCGCTGCCACCTTTCTTGAGACTTTTTCTCATGTATAAAACAACAGCTTCTCAGCCTGAGTCTGGGTGGGAAAAATAGCTGCTCTCTTCTCTCTACCTGCCACCTTACAGGCAACCAGCCTTCATTTGAAAGTCAGCCTGTCTATAAAACTGAGCTGTTTGCTGCAGGGAGGCACATGGCATGTGCAAATGTTTCACTTTACCACACAGCACAAAATTTGAACATGTGTGTTTGAAGTAATGGAAAATTGCAGCAATTTGAGAGAAGACTGTTTTTATTATGCAGCTGTTACTTATATCATGTTTTGATTTAAAATTTTTATTACTCTGAAACATCTTCAAGCTTTTTATAATTTCTAAACATGACATGATAACTGGACTTGCACTCAAAAAAATAGTCCAGTTCTTGGGAGACAGGAAACACGGGGTGCTTTCAGACCTAGAGTTCACTGGCTTTTATCCGAATCAGGGATTAATTTGCTAGAAAGATAAAGCTGCTCTTTATCGGTCAGAATTTCCATGTTGGGAAAAATCCAGGAAGTAAAGAAAACGTTGAAGAAGAGTACACTGTCAAGATAAATGTGACACTT
>JAPZEB010000025.1:4235777-4248356 GCA_029783705.1 Chaetodon striatus | reverse complement strand
TGATCCACAATCCTGGAAGGAAACCATGGGCAACGATGCAAACTACTGGAGATGGTCCGCAACCGGTGAAACAAGCAAAACTGGTTACCAGAACTGGGGGCGGAGTCAGCCAAATTATTATAAAAGTCATCAGGCCTGTGTGTTTGCAGAAACTGATGGACAATGGAATGACGTTAACTGTGACGGCATATTTTATTTTGTTTGTTACAACGGTAAGAAAAAATGTGTTTAGTGGTTTAAAGCTGCCGTTAAGTTGGCCACACACATACCTGTCTGCAAATGTCTGTCTTTGGAGTTGTAGTAGCTTTACCTTTTCTTTCATCGTAGATACAACTCCTCCAAGCCAGAAAACATTTATTTTGATTGACATCAAACTGAAATGGGAGGATGCCCAGACCTACTGCAGAACACACTTCACAGACCTGGCTGTGATCGAGAATGCTCAAGAAAACACAGAGATATTGTCACTACAGCCATCCCATAGGGTGTGGATTGGCTTGTACCGAGTGCTATGGAGGTGGTCCGACAAGAGCAAGAGCTCCTTCAGAAACTGGCAGACTGGACAGCCAAATAATTATCTTGGCCAATACTGTGCAGCTGAGAACTCAGACCACGTGTGGGCTGATTTGGGCTGTGACAGTGAGCATTCCTTCTGGTGCTACACAGGTAAAAAAAAATATACTTCTTTACTTCTTCTTTGATACTTTTCTGTTTTTATTTTCTGACAATGAAATAATGTTTCTGTCCTTGGTTTATGGTGTTTGTGTTACTGCTGGACAGCAGTAACACTGAAGATGACAGTGAGAATGAAGATTCAGACGGATGCTGACCTGTCAGATCCAGCCACTAACACCCAGATCCTCCAACAGGTAAAGCCCCCACCTATATTTTCATATTCTCATTCTCAAAAAAAAAAAAAAAAAACTTTTTTGGCCCAACTTCAGACATCACCATCAGGTATCAGGCATCAAACCTCATGGCTGAAATACACGGGGTACAGGCATGGTGCATCATGTGGGTGGGGCGGAGCTGGGTTTTTTACCTGCTACGCAGACTCCGTCTTTTTAGGGTGTGGTTGCTGCCAGCTTCAATTAATTTTATTTATAAAGCCCAATATCACAAATCACAATTTGCCCCAGAGGGTTTTACAGCAAACAACATCTCTCTGTCCTTGGATCTTCACAGTGGATGAGGATAAACTGTGTGTATTCAGTTTCACCAGGTGATCATGCAGCTGGTTATGGAGGGTTTGGAGGCGTGGGCTGTGTTAACTGCTGCTGAATTAATGAACTGTCAGTAAATCATGTCAGCATTCTTCTCTCGCCTTACGGTGTTGCTTTTTACTGTGACACCTTTTTAGTATTAAAGGGCAGCATGTGATCAATCAATTTTACCAGTCACATGACACGCTGAACGTGTCTTTTGACGCATTTCAGGGGAACGCGCACAGAGCCTGAGGAAAAAAAGTCATGGTTAACAGAGCATAACCACCGTCATATCTCTGGCTGGGGTTTTAGGGTTTGTCGTGTCAGCTGAGGAAGAGGAGGCCTGGCTGTGTTGAACTTGCTTTGTGGTGCATCCCTCTTGTCTCAAGATCAGTCATCAGAACTTAGGTATAAGAACTCAGAGCAAAACTTCAGGCATCAGACTCTAGCATCAGTTCTCTACATCAATCTCTTTCAAACCTCAAGAGTCTCATAAAAAATTTAATTTCCGCTTGGGGAATTAATTAAGTATATAAAATGAATTAAAAAAAATAAAAAAATTAAATCGAATTAACAAATTAATGAATTAATTAAATCAAATCAAATCAAATTTAATTTAATTAATTACATTCAAAAACTCTCAAGTAAAGCTGTGTTGCACTGTGATAGTCTGGCGACCTGTCCAGGGTGTACCCTGCCTCTCAACGAGAGGCAAAATTAACACAAATTAGAGGATGTTTTGTGTCTGACAGATGCTACATAAATGCTTAATTACGTTTCATGAATTCCCCCAAAAAATGTATCAATCTTAATCACTATAATAATTTTTATTTAAATAGCACTTTTCTTAACAATGTTACAAAGTGCTTTACAACAGAAAATAAAACCAACAAGGCAGATAAAATAAGCAAAGAGGAACACCGCGGTAAAAGTAGAAGTACAGAGTAACAATAGAAGATGCACAATAATAGGAATAATAGGACAATAGATTACACAGGAGTAAAACAATGCTGCTTGACAATGCTCTTCTAATGTTGCTTTGATTCCCTCTCAGCTAGGTGCAGTGGTAACAAACGAGACATCAGCGACTGACTTTAAGCTCAGCTGGAAGACCCAACCCAGAAAACAAGAGGAGACTGGTGTGGTCAAAGGATGTCCTATGAATTAATGAATGTTTTGTACAAGTTGCAGAGGCAGCCTGCCTGCAACCATACTTACTGTGGTGAGATGACTTTGTTAACCAAATCTTGTAATCAAATGCTCAAAACAATACAGGTTGTAACCTTCACTCACTGTGCTGCATCTGCATATGAGACACAGAGCACAGTCATAATGTGAGGCAGTTCTCCTGTGAAGACTTATGTCACGTGTTTTAAGAGTAACTAAACACTACGGTGAAAAGCAGTGTTTAGTTACCATCTCTGGTTGAAAGTTTCAAACCTCTTCCTGTTTCAGTGAAACCACTAACAGTCAGCAAGGCAAGATTTTCAGGGGGTGTTAAGTTACTCTTCAAACTAAGATAAGTGATAATGGTACGCACTAAATGAACACTGGTGTCTTGATATATGAAAGGTAATGCCATGCTTAACCTCTGGCTTGTCTGCTAACGTAAATTCAAGAAATCTAATTGTGTATTATCCCTTGTTGTCAGAGTTATATTTCTGTAGTAATCCACTGTAAACTGTATTTCTGTGCTCTAAACCTTGTTTTTGCCTACAACAATTAAACTGTAGTATAACAACATGACACGCATTGTGCTGCATACAGTTTGTTAATGATCTTATCAGGTACAAATCAAGGTGACCTTTGTCAGATTCCTCATTTGCACAGTCAAATACGGGTCTGTTTACCTGGTATTAATATTTGTCTAGGGTGACCCAGTCACAAGTGGACAGCTCTGAGTCCGTCCACTTGTGACTGGCATTTGTTCCTTTTACACTGCCTGTTCAAGGTGGGAATGCTGTGTCATTATTCCACCTCTCCACTCTGTGTAGACTGAATTACTGAGGCATTGCGCTAACGACAACAATCACTTCCAGGAACAACACTGGCAATGGATTGAACTTGAATTAGAAGTTATTGTAAATAAACATTGCGGTACAAACACAGAACGGGGGCACAGAGCTGTTCTGCTTTAAGCTCGCAGCGGAGGTAGTGACAGAGTCGAAACAACATTTGTGTAAAAAGTGTGAGCCAGAAGGAGGGGATGGGTGTGACTATGTGTTATGTGTGACTCACCACCAGAGGATTTCAAGAAGAGGAACAACAATGTAAACTGTCCGCAAATTTAGGGAGACAATGAGGTCCGGGAGCAGAGGTCGAGATCAACCGTTGAGAAATAACTGCCCGTGTATGCTAAATGTCACACGAGATACCAGCACGGTTGTTTTACACATCACTCCCGTCATGCCTGTTTCCAGGCTGCGTGCATGCTATCTTAAATCACAGACAGGGCAGCATCATACTGGTGTTGTTTGGTCCTGTATAAGAAACAAAACTTGCACTGTGACGGGTCTTCATTGCAGTTGTATTGCAGGATCTGTGTGTAAAAGGGGCTTCTGGAATGCGTCTCCACTTATGTCTCCAGCAGCCACTTGTGATCGGATGTGATCTATGCAATAAATACGTAAATAATGTCTGTTCGACTTCAGTAGACTTTGGCGGTCCTTCACTGTTGCTGAGGACGCAGTAGCTTTTACACTGCTGAGAGAATGTGGCCATATGCGGCCCGGACCACCTCTGAATCTGGACAATGTGAGCACTCAGATCTTAAGATGCATTAAAGATGCACTGGGTGTGTTCACATCTGTACTTAGAGCTGTCTGCTTGAGATTAGATCACCCGAGACATATGTTAATTCCAGGTGTAAACACGGCTTATGTGCTCGCTAAAATGCAACAAAGCACTGGATGCTTCTCAGAGAGGTCCCTTAAAGATGTATTTCACTGCTGGACAGAAGGACTTCTCCTAAGCTATATTTCCCAGAATGCTTTTGAGCAACTCTAGAAACATCTAAATGCAATATACACAATAATTTACTTTTAATAAAGCTCCAACTGTTTTGTCAATATTTTACCACGTCTTAAATCATGACTGTACTCACTAGTAACGTGTCCTGTATGCACATCATTTATTTCGGGGTGGATTTTTGCTTTAATGTCCGCTGTCTCTGTAAATCATATTTTTAATTGTTTTTCTTTGTGAGGCTTTGGTTTATCTCACAAGCCCCACAGTGCGCTGTGTCCTATAAAGGCAAATTAAACATTTGTAAATCAAATTGCCTCGCACATCCCCTATGAAAACACTGTAAATTTAGCACCCAGTGCTGCATTACATTGGGGAGATGAACAGCAGTTGAAAAATGGCATTTATCAAGGCTTGTTTTTAAATTCTTTGTTTCCAATAATTGGCATAGCATCAAAAGTATATATTGAAATGGATTTCTTTACTTTCACACTCTAGGTATTTAACAAACAGATGTTAGTTTGTGAGTAGAAAGCAGTGCAGATGTTTTCTGTCTTATGTTACTTAGTGTAGATTAATGTTTATGTCCACAGCAAGCACGTATTAATGAACAATAGGTGTGACTGTGAATAACTGATCTCTCCAAGGATGACCTTTGACTGAGATAAAATAAGTTAGTTTATTTAGTTTCTATATATTATAAAAACTAATAAAAGAGCCATCAGTTTGTAGTGAGTCACTTTTGTAAAATATAAAACTCTACTTAATCCCCAACAGGTCAGGATTACAGTTTGGTCACAGGCCAGAGAAAATAACTGCCATGTCGTAGTTTATTAGCCGCACATGTTCCAAATTAAAAAATCATGGCAGTCGTTCATCAATCAGCAAGAGCAGTCTTGATTTTCAGTTGTTTAATAGGCCAGACGCGATCCTTTAGAGAACTTCAAAGAGGAGTCTGACTTACAGAGAGCCCTTTTAAACCTGTTCGGTCTCTGTCATCCCATTGCTGTTTGTGTGACAGTGAAAATAAAGAGATATATTGCACTAATAAATAACCCCTCAATGGTCCCAGGCTCCTAGTGAAGGTTTACAACTGGTTGTAAAGAATCAAAAGGGAGGCTGAGGATCTGTTAAGTAGCTGGTCATTCTGCTTCTATTTACCATTTGGTGTGACGCCGTATTTGGACAGAATGCTGGGAAAATGCACAAAATGAGGAGCAGATGAAAGAGACTTAACAAATCAAGACGTGGTTAGGGTTATACATGAAGCATATTATGATACATACATATTGTGTAAATTTCTACGTCTAATTTTAAAGTGAAACCATTCATTGCTATAAAGTCTCGTGAAAATTCATCAAGAACATTTCTTATTGTGAGACAATGCAAAGAGGCATCAATGTTGCTGCAGGATCACCAGGGTCAAAAGTAAAGTCAGTAAAATATCTCCACAACTAGTGAAAGAGTTGCTATGACATTTGGTATTGACATTCATGGTCTTTGTTGGATAACTCCTCGTGACTCTGGTGGTCCTCTGACTCTTCATCTGGTTCCACTAATAGATGAGAGTTTACACTTGTCCAGCATGACAAGATAAAACTAATGACAGACCTCCCATCAACCATAAAATGTCAGAGTTAAAACATGCTAAACACACTATCATGCTAAATGTACGTATTTCAACATGAAACAACGCGATATCACTCTTAAGTTGTTGAAATCCAGCACTTGGGCAATGACTTGCAGTGTAACGTTGGCATGACACACTGCCCGTCGCCGTTATAGTTTAATACTTGTCAGCGTCGGGGGGAACGCGGCAGGACAAGAGCGAAAGTTAAGGGGTGAAAGTCCAAGCAGCAGCGGATGGGTCCAACAAATACCGACTTTCACCTGAGAGAGTGGTGTTTTCGTCCCGTAACATTATAAAGCCAAACTCTGTTCTTTTTCCCTGAAGCTAAGCACATGCTTTTGTTGCTTAAACCCAACCACGTGTGTTAGTTGGAGGGAAAAAAAAGTTAGCGTAGTTGTACTGATGTAGTGCGTTTATTTTGAAAGAGACTGTATGTAAACGTTAAATTTCTTGTGAAAACAGAAGTGTATTTTAAAGGAGGCAATGCATGTAACAGGGAGAACTTGACATGGCATGCCAGGATGTCAAGAACCAACACACCCAGGGTATCTTTCGCGTCGGATCTGGACGTGGAAAGTCCATGACTAAACGTACATATGTGATGAGGTCGGAGTGAGAATGTCAGTATGTTTGTGTAGGTATGTAAATGTTACATGTGTGAGTCAGCATAAAAACATCCAGTATTTGTGTCATGCATGCTAACTGTATTGCTAATGTTAGCGTTCATCTCAAAGCTAAAGCTAAGCTAAATTACAGCTAAGGAAGCTAAATGATGGATGACAGCTCATCTATTGGTTGGCAGACAACCCCAGATGTTTCCCATGGAGAAGCTTAACCGACAAAAATTAACCACAAGTTCATTTTCCAAAGCAACCAGTGAGTCATCATCATAGAAGCCTTTCTCTTATAGATAGATAGATAGATAGATACATCCTTTAATGTTATTGTGTGTTATACAATAAAACCAGTTAGCAGCATGTTAATGTGTACAACAGATCAGGTTACTCAAAATGTGTAGCCATACTGGGCGTTTAATTAAGACTAGACTTTTAATTGAAGTTTTTCAGTAACTGTCACACAGGCCTACAGATTAACGTCATCCCTGGAGCACTCTATTGCTGCCTTTTGTGGCTGTTGGTGTTTTTCTCTCTGGCCACAGGGAGCAGTAATGAGCAGACAGCGTCTTGGTGCATCAGAATGAGGTGAAGAAGATGCTAAACTTGAAAACTAAAACTTGAAAAGCACGAAGCTGGGACTTCTGTTTTGTTTTAACTTTTTTTCAAACAATATATTTCGGTTTTACAAGAAAATAGGCTTAGCAGCTGCTGTTTGGCATTTTAACGTCTTAACTCAACATAAAATCTTCCCATAGCTTTCTAATGGGAGTTATGTGTCAGGGAACAGCCAGACTGAATACAGTGATACCCCCCCATACCTGCCACTTGTGCTGCCAGTCCAAGTGGAGTTCAAAGTATTGTGCTGTACAGTAATGTGGAAGTACTTTTGGTTTATATTACACCTGCTTAATCATCAGCATGTCAGCATGCTGACAGTAGCCCTTCTTCAAAGCACAGCTGTGCTAAAGTACAGCCTCACAGAGCTGCTGTTTAATCCGAACAAATCGGTACAACCTCACCTCCTGCCACAAAAACGTATGATGAACGGCTGCGTGGATGCACTCCTACCACAGAATGAAAACAAACGCATGAGTGAACGTTTGAAAAAGCGATCAAGCTGGAGAGCCAGCAAAAAAAAAAAAAATGAGAGCGATGCTAAATGGGACAGAGGGAAGAGGAGGAAGACGAGGAGCTGGGGGAGGATGGATGAAGGAGGAGAAAGGAGGACAGGGGAAGACTGAGCTGGGAGGGAGGTCCAGCAGCAGGCTGCAGGAATGTTTCACATGCCTGTCCTCTGGATGACCTCGCCTCCCTGGAGTGTGGGAGATACTGGGAGTAATTAGCCTCCTTTAACATTGGATCTGTGCTGCCTCTGCGCCTCAATGGTGTTAGCAGTGGCATTGAAGGAGATCAAGTGTATTTATATTTTCAAACAAAATAGCTTTAGTTTTCTCCTTTGGCACCAACCCGCCTGTCTGTTTTTAACCGATCATTGTCAGACGATGCATTAAAGTCACTTTTTATGAATCTCTTTTTTAAGTTTTTAGGGCAGGGAACTTGTTTTCAGTCATTTCCAGTTGATGAATGCTGTAAATTAGGTCCATTATTTTAAAGTGGAGCAGATTTCCTTCCCCCCACCCACCAACCCATCTTGCAGCTGACCTACTTTATCTCCTGCTAGATTTAATTATGGATCCTCCTGGCTGCAAATATTTCTCACTTAAAGTCAAGGATCAAGAATTGAAGTGGACGTGAATGAAGAGAAACAGAGACTAAAAAGTATTGATTCTGTAAAAGGCCACATGGTTTCAATCACCAAATGCCAATACGGGAACATCACTGTTAATCTGCTTTGCTTTGATGCCCTTTATTTAAAACAGACAAGTGTCCCTTTATGGCAAACCATGAATCCAGAGCTAAAAGCCTGAATGTTCTCCTGCGTAATGATACTCATTTTACTGCGCTTGTATAATTTTAGGGGGAACAGGAAGAGTATTTCACTTGAATAACATCTACATCTAGTGAATGCAAACATTTGATTTTTTTGCTTAGTCAATGGCTGAGAAAATTCCACTTCTTTTACTCATAAAATCTCTCTGAAAGCCGATGTAGTTTTTAAAATATTAATTATTACCAAGCTTAAAACAAGGCAGATAAGCTCATAAACTATGTCATTTGTTTGGCAAAAATCCTGTAATCTATCTGAGCAATGTAAATTTACCTGGGTAAAAACTCACTTGAGTATGATGGTAGGCTGATTTAATTACAGTTAAGACAAGAAATATTTATTGTTCGTGTTTTCTCAACCTCTAGAGGTTCGTGTTATCTTGTTTTTTGATCTGAAAGCACAAGAAATCGTCACAGATGTATTTAACATGCACCAGCTGTTAACAGTTTAACACCCTGACTTTGTTCACGATGATTTAGAGCGTTTTACAGTAATGGTTGTTTAAACTACTTCAAAGGAGTTGCTCAACATTTTGGGGATCTACAGTTATTCACCTCCTAGCCGAGAGCTAGGTGAGGAGATGGATAGCGCTACAATGTCTGTGCTCGACACAGGGAGCTGTAGACCCACGTGGCGATTAGCTTAGCTTAGCATTGACACAAAGCAAGAGGAAACAGCAAACCTGCTTCGTCCACGAATCAGTCTGTCAAACTGCTGAAAAGCTCACTAATTAAAATCACAAATTAACATTTTACTTTTCTGTTTTTGTAAGGATTAAATGTTTTAATTTGGGGGTTTTAGAGCTTTTTGACCTTTGGACAGAGGAAGGTGTTTTGTTTCTATGCCGATATCAGACAGAATTTCACCACTTTACCAGTTTCGGTTGGGGGGCGGGGCTCGATTTTCCCTAACCAATCATGAGAGACCAACATATCTACCTAAAAGAAACGTCATTTTAAGTCCACACTGTTGTGAAGCAAGAGGTTTCCTGATTTGAATCTGTGGTGTAGGGTTCAAACCCCAGGGTGGAACCCTTCTGTGAGAAGTTTGCATGTTCTCCCTGTGTCAATGTGGGTTTTCTCTGGGTGCTCCAGCTTCCTCCCACAGTCCAAAGACATGCAGGTTAACTGGTGACTCTAAATTTTCCGTAGGTGTGAATTTGAGTGTGAATGGTTGTCTGTCTCTATGTGTCAGCCCTTTGATAGTCTGGTGACCTGTCCAGGGTGAACCCTGCCTCTTGCCCAATGTCAGCTGGGATAGGCTCCAGCACCCCCGCGACCCTCAACAGGATATGCGGTTACAAATTGCAACAGCCTTAAGGTCACGACAGCTTTCTATTATTCAAACAAGCAAATTTGTGGGTCAAAGTTCAACTAGACAAGCCAGATTTACTTCACCTTGTTGAGGGGGTCCACGGATGAGGGTGATTCCTTTGAAACTCACTGACTTTGCTGTGACATCTTTCTAATGTGAATGCTTGGATGACCTGGCCTTCAGAATAGCACATCCTCTGAATGTATCATAACCTCATCAAGACTGATTGAACGTCTGACATTAAACACACTCAGTGATTCTTGAGCAGTTATTGACATGTTTTATTCTCAGAGTAATGTGTCAGGGTGAGAGATAAGCAACATGTTGAAGCTACCATCGGCACTGCAGTAGCTCCAAAATGTGGAGTTTAGTAATCTCCAAATAAATTTAGTAAATCAGGGTCGACTGTGTGTGTCATTGTGCTACTGACTTTACGCAATGTGATGTGTGTGTTGTAAGAGTGTGTGCAGACTATTAAGTATACAGATGGGTAGCAAACTGCATGACGAACAATTTGACTAATTTTTTTAATTAAATCAAGTAATCAATGACTTGAAACGATCAGACTCCACAGCCAGTCATATCATTTGGTGATTTCATCTTCCTGTGTCTCATGCTGCTGTACACACACACAGATGTGTCCATGTGTGCGTTAGTGTGTGTGTGAACACGTACATGGATGTGTAATGTGTGTGTGGTGGGGCTGGAGGGGTGGAGTCTGAGATTGCGTGACAACGGCGGATTGAGTGAATGAAATGATGGAGGGATAGAGAGCGGAGAGGAAGAATGGGATGGTACAGAGTGAGCCGGCCGCTGTAATCCCCCCTCACAACAGTAGCAGCTGGACCAGTGTGTCAGCAACCAGGCTTTACCGCTGCCAATCAGCCCTGCTGGGAATTATACAGCAGGGTGAGGAGATGGGTGGTGCACAGATGGATGGATAGGTAGATGGAGGGGTGTCGGTGAGAGGTGTGTTAAAGATAAGGAGAGGCGGGGAACCTGAGGACGTTCTCCAGAGATGTCAGGCATCATATGAACATTTTATAAACTAGATAGAAGGAATTCCTTTCACCCTGATAGCTCTTTATGGTTTCAGTACTTTCATTAGCTTTAAATTGGCAATTTATTATTGGTTTTGGTTGTGAGCCGTATATATTCAACTCCATATAACATGTGAAAGGCCTTAAAACATGTAGCACTCCATCCTCAGATATACTGTGAGGGCTGATGACAGGGATGGTGTAATCTGATGCCAAATTCAAAGAATCGGCTCAAGAGGCCGGTCTCATGTGTCATCAAAGGCACTAAATACCAAGAAAAGGACAACCACATGAAAGTGGTTTGACTGACAGGGAATGTTTGCCTGCAGACCAGGAGGTACCAGCAGGTCTTGTGTCAGTGTAAAGATGTTGAGCTAAATTTATGAGCAAAATAAACAGCTGGACAGTCCAACCAGTCTTTCAGAGCCAAACAAAACCACGTGGACGGGCTCAGTGTCATGTGCATGGTCAAAAATGTGTCTTCTTGGATGGATAGATAGTTCAGTGTCAGTCTGAATGGAGCGCAAGTGACTCACAAACATTTCAAGTTTGTAAAAACCACACTTTTTCTGAAGTACAGTGAATTTCCTGCGCAGAGCTTTCACTTTGAGATGCTGTTTTCTGCTGTAGATTGAGAAACTAACAGCTACTTGACAGAGACAGTCAACTGCCTCGATGATATGACCAAATGCAAGTATGATGCTAAGCATATTAAACTGTGTGGACCTTGAACTAATAACTAAGAAGAAATCTGGACCAGTTGGGAGCCACTGCCTCAATGTATTTGTTTAATAAAAGAGGGTTTATATAAAAACATGGTCATATTTCTTGAGGCAAGTTATGTCTGGTAAAAAGTATTGTTTTGGCATCAGTACTGAAACTCAGTTTTGTTATTGGCACTAGTATGGATGGACAATACAACAAAACCCATGGTAAAATAATATAAAATTGTCTGTTGTCGCTGATTTTATTTATCTTCCATGGCAGCTAGATTCTCACAATATCACGAGATCACACAAAAATCTATCTTGTGAGGCTTTAGGTGATGTGTTTGTGTCAGAACCACCATTGGTTCAGATCAGTCAGCGTCCTGTGAGGAGCTGCTTGAAGCTGCTTGAAGCTATAGCTGTATTTTAGGTGTGTGTGATGACACGGAGAGGTAATGTCTGGATGGTAACCCCAGGGTCATGGAAACTTCGGCAAGATTTCTCGGTCCATGTTTCAAGGGCTCATTTTAACCCCAATCTTTCCCTGACCTGGACCAAGCGCCATTTGTGCCTAAACCTCACCAGACCTTAACCATCGCGTTATCACACCATGAAACAGTAAAGCAAGAATATTCTGAATCGTTTTGCAACGACCCCAAGAGGTTAGCATCTATGCTGTAATAGCATCAGTTATATCACAGCTAAAGCCCCTTTTCCACTGCACAAAAAAGCGGTCCGATCAGCACTGATGGAAACGCAACACCTTAATTTTAGCCCCTTAACTGGTGAGATGCAATGACACAAAACACTGTCCATATTTGTCCAGGCAGAGCTCAGACATCGTGCCAAATTAGTCTGCGCCAAGATTGAAAAAGAGACTTAGTAAGTAAGAGATGCTCGTCTGCTGCAGAGCTGTGTACAAGGTTTGGGTCTACTTTCAGAGGGAAAGGTGTCTATAGCCTAGTTTTAGCAGGTTTTATGTGACAACGCCTGAACGCAACACAGGCTCCGCTCCAATTGAGCTGTGCGAGCGCCGTGTTTGACTGTGTGTAACAGCAGCATTTGCCACTCTGCCATGCACGATACAGAGAGCAGAGGAGAATGTAGAGACAGAAATGACACGCCGTCATGTAAATGAGATAAATAACATAAGG
>JAPZEB010000025.1:4197103-4207675 GCA_029783705.1 Chaetodon striatus | reverse complement strand
CAATAAACACTGAAGGAAATTTAACCTAGAGATGTTTCAGCAGGTTGCAGTCTTCAATCCTCACCACTAAACCCCCCTTAATATTACACACTGGACCCTTCAGTCATTAAATAAAAGTAGTGTGGTAAAAAAGTACAGTACTTCTCCCTGAAGTGCAGTGAAGTGAAAAATAAAGAAGCAGAGAAGTTGAAATTGTGCCTAAGTGCAGTACCCTATTAAATGTTTTAGTAACTTTCCACAGCTGCTCCCAGTGAGCAAAAATTGAAGGACAGATCTTAACTGTTAGCTGTCAGGACTAATGTCAAATGTCAACACGTGGCACAGTGGTGCAGTGGTTAGCTGTGAGGCATTGTTGCCTCAGACCTAACCACCTGGGGTGGGGGAGCCCCTCTGTGTGGGTTTTCTCTGGGTCTGCTGGTTTCCTCCCACAGTCCAAAGACATGCAGGTTAACCGACGACTCTAAGTGTGAATGTGAGTGTGAGTGGTTGTCTGTCTCTGTGTGTCAGCGCTGTGATAGTCTGCGATAACCTGTCTTGCCAAGTGCCAAGTGGGACAGGCTCCGGCCCCTAACAGGATAAGCAGTTCAGGAAAATGAGTGTTAACACACATATATCCTCTCAAAGATTTATTTGCACAGGAAATGAAACGATCACTATGGCCTCCTCAGTATTTGCCCATTCTGCCTCTCTGCCCCTGGTCTAGCCATTTTATTGCCATCCTCCACCTGTCCACCAGATGCCCTCTGACTTTCCTCCTCCTTGTCACCTGACTCCCACATCCTCCTGCTCACCTGTGTCTATTTCCCAATCAGCCTGCTACCTGCCCTCTTTTCCCCAGTCAGCTGTCATTTTGTTTCATGCTCTAGTTTTCAGCCACCTGGACCTGCAAACCTAAAAAAGCCTGAACTCTGTAAATGAGCCCTCATCTGTTCCTGTCTACCTGCTGTTGATTCTCAGTTACCTTTTTGTTTTGCTATGCTGCCAGTGGAAAGCGTTTGTCTTCTCACTCAGTAAATCACTGAGGTGGACCTGGATTTTCTGCATCTGAGACCTTTGCCTTGTAGGTAAGTACAGTTTGAGATACCTGTGCTTTACTTGAGTATTTTCATTTCTACTTCTACTCCACCTCACGTCAGATGGGAGCACTGTACTTTTCACCCCACCACATTTATCTAGCAGCTGCAGTTACTACTCCGGCTAAGATGTCACATAGGAAACATATATATGCTTATGACATACAGTGCATTGTTAAAGATAAACCAGTGGCTGCCAACCATTTTGGCCTGTAACACCTTTCAAACTTTACTTAATAATAAAATGACTTTCAAAACACAGTTTACAAAGTGCTGTACGATGAAACACATTTAAAACACAAGGAGAATAAATCAAATAACGTGTTTAATAAATGGGAAATAAAATCAATAAGATGCAATCAAACAGACAGACAGCTCACAGACTGAAGTGAAGCCAGGGACTCACACGGCCTTGTATCCTTGGGCAGGTCGTTCCTGAGCCTCGGGGCCCTGGTGGCAAAAGCTCTGTCCCCTTTGGTCTTCAGTCTGGACTCTGGGACAAGAAGAAGACCTCTGCCCAGGGATCTTAAACCACACAGAGGTTCATAAGGGACTAACAGGTCTAAAATATAATCTGGAACCATGAAGAGCCTCAACAGTGATTAATACGATTTTATAGTCAATCCTAAAACAAACGAGGAGACAATGTAAAGAGGCTGAAACTGGTGTGATGTGGTCGGGCCTCTTGGTTTTGGTTAAAAGTTTTGCGCCTGAGTTTTGAACAGTCTTGGGTCAAGTTTTTTTAGTTTAAACACTTTGCAGTGTTTACAGTTCTCACTATAACTGTCTGAGGATTGCATTTAAACAACAGGTTAAAGTGCAGAGAAGTCAAATTATCCAACATTTCACAGAAATAAATCAGAGATTAGAGAGAAATAAAGTCCAAAAAATAAAAACATACTTGTGTTTTGGAACTTTTTCCTCTCCTGTTAATCATCACATGACCCCTCAGATTTATCTTGTGACCCTTTGGAGGGGCCCGACCCCGAGGTTGGGAACCACTGGAGGGGTACTTTTCTTTATTGGCACTATAAGTGTATTTTGTTGTCAATATTTGTGTACTTTTACTTGAACAAGATTTGAATGGAGTATTTTTTTGCCAACAGTATTTTTATTGATTTTAACACCAATAAACAAAGAAACACACACACACACATCCAGTATGTGTGTGTACATATCCACAAACACACCAAAGAAACACATGTAAAACACATGTAATTCACTCCCATGATAAAAGAGAAAGGAAAATAAATAAATAAAGAGGCAAAAAGCAACACACTTAAGTTTAAGTACAAGTTATATTAATGTACAAATTTTGACAACAATTTACAAGAAAAAAAAACCTTGGACAGATCTGAGTATTTTCAACATGTGGGTTAAGACTGTCCTCTCCAGATAACACACGAGGGGATCCAGATGTTGTGATTACCTCTGATAGCATCCAAGGGCAGAGCTGTTGATAGTTTAGAAATCTATTTATCTGTACTCAGCCTACTGACTTTCTTCCATGAAAGAGTAACGATCCTTTAAGCAATAACAGGCCCATTTCTAAAACAAAATTCTCCCTATGTTGTGATTGGATGGATACAAACCTGATATAAAAAGCTTTGGGTCTAGAGGTATTTGTATGAATAATATATCCTGGATACTCTCCCTCACTTCTTCCCAGAACTTCTTTGAGCACACTGCCAGGAACAGTGGAGGCGTGTACCTTTTTCCTTTCCGCATTTGGGTTATATAGGTTCGCACCAGCCAGTTATACTGCAGTAATTTAAGACATTTATTAACTGTGATTGTGCTTTAGTCGCTGCCCTCTATCAGTCCTCAGTTTGATGTTTTCATGAAGGCCCTCTCTCCAGGCCTCGAGTTTCTTTAGATGATTCTGAGGACACGCCTACCAGAAGGTCATATACATTGGAGATTATGCCCCTCCTTAAACAGTCCTTTTGTTGTGTCTGATAAAGTTTCTCAATTGCAAGTCTTTAAAGAACTGAAAATAGTATTTTAGATTGTTAATGATCTGAGTATTTTCACCACTGCTCACTAAATCTGCTCAACATCAAACCTTTTATCCAGCTCACTCACTTTCCTCACTGCTCAGCAAATATGGTCCAAATGATTAAACTTCATATCAACATGATGAATGATCACAACTGGACACTGTCTGCATTAAATAGAGTTTATTTTCATTTTTAAATGATCTGCTCCTTCTACAGATTATACTGACAAATCCCTTTTGGATCAAAGTGCATAAGAAAGCGTCCCTTCAGCTCCACTCTTCAAAATGACAATGAAAACATTCGGTGGATTACAGACAGAAAGTATATTTCAGATCTTAATCTTGTTAAAAATGATAACAGCGTTATCTTAGTGCATGTTAATAACGTTAAAAGTCTAACTCTCTGCCAAAGCTGCAGTCACATGTTGTAATATGTTTGGAAATTGATGGTGAATCGAGGTGAAGCTTTGGTTCCTTATCAGATCTTTGTCTCTGCAGCTTTGGCTGGAAGCCATTAGAAACACATCTCGTGATGTGCAGTCCTGCAGCGAGGAGTTAAAACAGTCAAACCGCAGAGTCTGGTCCTGAGAATTTAAAGTGCTAGACTCAGATAAACCTGAAAAAACAAAACAGGAAGATTCAGACAGGCAGATAAAAAAGCTGGAAAGTGTTGGAGGTTCAGTCGGTTACAGGCCGGTTAACTTTGGTACGAGAAGCTGACAGAAATAAATATAAATTAGCCTCCAGCCTCATTACAAGCACATGCATGAACAGGACAGTGTAAATATGTCAAATTATCTTTGGAGATTCACACAGTCACATCAAATTTGGACAAATAATCAATGCCTGAGAACCACAGAGGTGTAGAGCTGCAACGATTGATCAGTCGACAGAAAAATAATCTGAAACATTCAATATCTTTGGATTTTGGATCATAGCTCAAACGGGATTTGATGCATTAGGCTTTAGGAAACTGTCACAGACACTTTTCACTGCTTTCTGGGATTTTATAAACTAAACTATTAATTGATTCACTGAGAAAATAATGACAGTCATCAGCAGTTGCAGCCCTGGAGAGGTGTCAGCTTTGGGAACATTTTACAGCAGCTTATCACAACAAGTTGTTGATAGTTTGAGGACAAACAAATACATGTTTACTTCATATTTCAAAGTTTAATATGATAAATTGTAATGTATGAAGATGACTTTTATCAAGGTTCATTAAAAGTGAAAGTATTTTTGTGAGCTTAGGTTGCTTCAAATGTTGCCACCCTGGAATAGGTTTGAAGATGAATATGGACGATGGTCACTTGTTTTCTTGGCCATTTCTTTTCTCTGTGATCCTAAAAATCAACACAGAACACATAAAAGATTTTAATAATCTGAAGCACAGCAGCTCATTTTCAACAAATCAAGTCTGGAAACAAACAAACAAACAAAGGTCCCTGTGGTACAGCCAAAGCAATGCAGTACAGTGTCTAGCTCCTATGACATGTTTAATCCTTTTATAAAAGACAAAAACTGATTCCAGACAAGCAAATATGATTTTCTATTGTCATGCAGATTGGCTGTCATTAACTCAAATTATGCATTCTCTGTCGTTAACTTAACCCACTCTCTGTGTTCAAGTCTAACTTGACTTTGCCAGTTGCGAAGGACGACCCTAGCAGCTGAGACAAAGCCTGAACTAAGGATTTTTTCTAACCGTGGGTATTAAAAAAATAATAATATTTGCTTTTAAGAAAGTTTTGCCATAACTTTATTTTATTCACACTTTGTTCACAGCAGTCAGTCCAACATACTTCTAACCCTTTAATAACTCGTACCACGGCTCAGAAACCAATAATACACAGCAAAGGACATGAGGTCAGGGCCCTGACAGTAAACTGACCCTGAACTCAGTCAGGAGTAACTACAGTGACAAAAGTACTCAGGTGAATACTCATTACTGCCATTAAAATAAAACACATTATGTCATGGCTTATCTTGGAAAAAGTGATCACAGATCAGTTTTCACAGCTTTTAGTTATGACTAATGACTGATGTTTTGTGCGTCTGTTGTTTGTCAGACTGATAAAATGTCACCTGCTGTGTGTTGCTTCATAGTAGCTGTTCTCTTCCAGCAGCTCCTCTATGATCCCCTGAAAATGAACATTTGTACAGGAAATCACTTCACCGCTGGCAGACAGACGTCCGATATGACCAGGAAGCGGAAATTTAAGATTTTTGTCTCAAAATGAGACACTAGATCCAACAGGAGAGACCAAAGGCGACACCTGCTCTTACAGAAGAACACATGCACAGCTTAGTCGCCAGAGGGAAATGTTGGCAGTGTATGTTTCTGCAAACCATGAATACATTACATTTGCATGTTGCATATAAAGTATATCAACACTTCTAATGTACTGATAGTTGTTGTTGAAATATATAAGCTGATGTCATCTTCGTCACGTAGAGGTGGAGGTGATGGTGGATGGCGTGTCACCAGTGAGACGCCTGCCAAGCTGCAGAGCACTGCTCGAGACTAACAAACTACAAAACTAGTTGTTTTTTACTCTTTGCTGTTTCCAGCAGCATTTTCAGCAGCAAACATGGGTGTTTTTTTTTGTTTTTTTTTACGAGTCACTATTTTATACAGTGGGGATATTGCCATGAAAAGCAGATGCTTATTACCGAGACAGAGCTGCGTTTACGGCCAAGATTGTGCCAAAAAGAATTATTTTACGCAAAACATAATTTTTTTTCCTTTCCATAACCAAGTGGTTTTTGTCCTTTAACCCCATCACACATTAACCACAGCGCTGTTGAAACGTGAAGTTGCAAGGTATCCGTACATAATAAGATGCAGATGTAACATATCCCTGGTTTGCAGAAACGTACAATGCCAATATTTTTTGTGATGACTGGGTTGCATATCCAGTTTTGACACAATTGCTGTATATTAAAGAATGTTTTCATTATCTGTGATTACATAGGAGGAATAGTTTGACGTTTTTGAAAATTAGAGAGTTAAATAAGATACAAGTTTCATTTCAATATGAAAAAGACGATGCTACAGCCAGCAGTCACATAGCTTAGCTTAGCATAAAAACTGTAGTTAAAGAAAATAAGATAGCCTGACTCTGTCCAGAGGTAACAAAATCAGAAAGCTCACCTTGTCGGTAGAAAAACTAAAGTGTAAAAATGACAGGTTGTGGCTTTATGGGGGTCACGTGCTGGAATTATCTCTGTTTCCCTGTTTCCAGTCTTTCCTATCTAAGCTAAGCTAACATCTCCTGGCTACAGATTAATATTTAATGGACAAAGATATGAGTAATCTCAATCTTCTTGTCCAACTCTTGGCTAAAGACAAAAAACAACAACAAAAAAGTTTTACCGTTGAGTTATATTTCACAGATGTTAAATCGTGAACATTTGGCAATAGATTTTTTTCCACAAGAGAAACTGACCTGCATCTGCTGATAGGTGACTCCATCTTTGAGATTTCCATCACCTGTCAGAAGCAAAGAGAAAATCAGATGCACATTTTGGCATCAAAATTTAAACATCCAGCTGTGAATGTGCAACATATGTGATCAGGAGGCACAAAATGTACCAGATTGCATCAATAATTTCCTTTGAGTTTGTGTAAGAGAAGATCTGTCAAAGCCTCTGCAGTAGTTTGTGTTTGATGTCTTTCACTGGAGGTGCAGTGTAGTGGAGGGTGAAGCTGTAGGAAAGGTAACTCTTACCTGTGCTGTCAGCAGTGTGAGGGTCCCCTGTGAAATGGTGGACCAGAGGCCACCAGTCTGAACTGGCTGAGTCTAACTCCATCAGGTCTGGAGAGGCCTGGAGGAGCTGCAGGGAAACAGGAAGGAGACTCTCATTTTGCTTTATGCACAGTTTAGAGCTGAAACAATTCGCCGGTTAGTTGATTTGAAAGACAATAACACAGTTTGTGTGAATTTTCAAGCTTTTATTTTTCTTATGTGACGATTTATCTCTGGGTTTTGAGAACTACAAGTCGACCGTACAAACCTTACTGAGCTCCACTTTCAGGTTGTATGGATCGCTCCCAAAATGGAACAGAGACTTTTTAAATCTTTCAGTGATCCTTCGTTTGATGTTGTGGTGCGGAGCAGGTGGAAGCTGCCGATGGGGAAAGAAAGGAAAAGTTAATATCAACATTTCATATTCAAATATATTAACACTCGAGTATAATCACTGCCATCAGTTACAGTTGTTAATGAGCCAGAACTTCTGTGTGTGATGTGTCTGCAGCGTTAAACTGAACCTTGAATATCTGACCTAAAACAGTTGTATTTCTGTACCTGAGTGATGTAAATGATTTTGTGCAGCTGCACGAGGAGCCTCTGAATGGGATCATCAATCTGCCGAACCTTCTTCTGGGAGACACAGATCCCCGCTGACACTGAGGTAAGAGCAAACATTAAACACACACACTGACTGAGGCTAAATAAACTCGACACACACATTTAGAAGACAGCTTTAGAAACATCTGTTCTTTAGGTTGTTATTTGTGTTCAGGCTGAAAAGGTACCTGGTCTTGGTTTAATCTTTGCTGCAGCAAAATCCCCACTGAGATGAGAGGAAGATTGAAAAGGCAGGTTAATAAACTGTGTCAGATATGAACTCTTTTAGCTGGGTGTTTACGCATCAACAAATGTCCGTTCCACAGAAAACTGTTTCTCTTACAGTGCTAAATGATTATAATGTGTCCCATATATCCATTATACACGATATACATGTCACGCTGACCACACAGAATAAGTTATGTGCAGCCCAGTCACCAAAAAAAAATGTTGGCATTTTCTCTGCAAACCACGAATAAGTTGCATTTGTACATTTGATACGTGTCATATCAGTCTTTCTATAGAGACGAAGTATATGGACTGACTGGAGGTGGAGGGAATGGCGAATGGCGTGACACCTCAGTGAGACGGCTGCTAGCTGCAGGCCACTTTTCAACAGCAACAAACAACAACATTGGATGTTCATTAGTGATTCATCACTGCGCCTTTCCAAAACGTTTTAGCCAACAATGTGGGCGTTTTTTAGCGACACGTTGCTGTGTTTCAGCGGGGATAGTGCCACGAAAATCTGTTGCCTTTTACCAGGACATCACCGCACTTCCAGCCAGGGTTATGCCACCAAAAGCGGGTGTTTTTGTAACCACAATCAAGTGTTTTTGGTGCCTGAACCTAACTACACATTAACCACAGCATTGATGAAACTTAAAGTCTCAATGAACACCCGCTCTAAAAAGGCATCTACTGATTTGACTTTAAAAAATTAGAGGAACAATTTGCATGTGTCTTTTGAAGTGGTTCCAACTCTTGAGTAAATCCTATGAGTCTTTTATAATCTGACAAACTGAATTAGTTTAGTACAACCAACAGGTTTTGCTTTGATCTTGAAAAGCTTGATTTAGTTGAACCAACTTAATATTAACCCAAAAGATGTGATGATTATTATTTTAATTCCATCCTACTTAAAAATGTTTGTTAGTTTTTTTACCAACTTTTTAAAGTAGGTTGGCAACTGACTAAAACAAAGGTAATTTTTTATGCTGAATAACTTCTTTATTACAAGTGTTATCTTCTTACCCCTTGAATAATTGTTTGTAGTGTACTAAATACATGTAACATGCAAATGTGACGTGTTTGTTGTTTGCAGAAACATACCATGCAAATATTTATTCTGACAGTTGGGTTGAAATGTCAGATTTTTTACTTACACAGGTTGAATTTGGTCCAGTGTAACACAGGCGCTGGACTTAAACCCTTTCAACAAAACAAAACAAGTCAAAAGATCCAATCAAACAGTGACTCAACCAGTCTCAAAAAATTAAAACGATGGCAGATTCTAGCTTCAATGGACGAGCCTTGTCACTACAAGACTGCAGGTCCACGTCCCAGACTGCCTGCCCTTGTTTACAATGAACAGGTTGTCTTATTTATCATAAAAAAACAGCATCTTGTTACGTAAACATCTACTTAATAAATGCAAAACAAAACTGCTACTCAGTCTGAATATAACAGAACTAACCATAGTGTTTTCCTGTAGAGGCAGTGGTGTCAACTTTGGTATGGCATGGTTCAACGTCACCATCTGAGGCATCATCTAAAAGCACACATAAATATGTATTTACGTGTTATCATATTTTTAAAAATCTTTCACAGTCTGTTTAACTTTGTGCAGTATGAAACTGAGTCACCTTGACTGATGGTGTGTACGCTGTGGTTTGAGCTGCAGGCTGCAGAGGAGCGTGGAGTCGGACTCTCAGTATTCATGAAGCGTTTTTCCTGCATAAAGTGCAGCATGTCTTTTAAAAACCATGCAGAAAATACTAAAACTAAAATGTTACTTCACATTAAGTCACAAATTTGCAATTAACTATTAAATAAATCTAATCTGAATAGTCCTGAAGGACGTCCTTTTGATTTTAGAAATCCTATGTACCTGAGACAGGCTTGAGCGACAGCAGTCCGTCCTGCATTTGTGCCTCTCCAGGAAGTACTTCTGCGCTCGTTTCCTGTCTCTCTCTGCTATCCTTTCCAGTGCATTCTGGGAAGTGTAGAGGCCGTCCATGAGCCTCATCATGAGGTCAGAGATCCTAGAGCTGACAGCCACAATGTCCGGCCGCTGGTCTGCATCTGGACTCAAACACCTGACAGGATGTTCCAGAACAGAACAGAGAACTGCATGAATACGCTGAGTGACTGAAATATGAAATAACTTTCAATCTAACAATAAAAACACTGAAATACTATAAATAGGATTAAAGGTATGCAAGCTGGTTATTTTAAGTGGATTATAGTATTATTCTAAAAGGTTTTTAGCTTCCAGGTTTACTGCTGCGTAATGCGCAGTGTTTCTCTCGCTGGCCCCGAGTTCCCACTCAGCTCACAGACTTTACATTGTGATGATGTCCCAGATTTTTAAATCACTGTTCTTTCTTTCTGCTGTAAAGTTGGGCGTTTTAACATGGAGGTCCATGGGGATTGAATGTATTTAGAGCCAGCTTCAAGAAGGGCAGTTTTTCGCATTTCTGTGCTGGCTTCATTTTTCAGCCCTGTAAGCTGCCGCTTTATCAAAATCCATAATTTAAAAATTAAAGTCTCACCATCTGATCATGTCTGTGATTCTCTGTGAGAAAGCTCCCTCTTCAGTCGGCTCGTACACAGCCTCAACAATCTACCGGTAGAGAGTAAGAAGCAAAGAACAATCAGAATACAGAGGAGAACATTTTAAATCTGTGTGTGTGTGTGTGTGTGTTTGTGTGTGTGTGTGTGTGTGTGTGTGTGTTGTATGGTACCTTGCTGGCCAGCGACAGCATGTTACTGCTGTAGAACGGAGGCTGTAAAGTGGCCATCTGGTAGAGGATGCAGCCCAAAGCCCAGACGTCAGCTTTCTCTCCATACGGCTCATTCTTCACCACCTCTGGACTGACACACACACACACACACACACACACACACACACACACACACACACACA
>JAPZEB010000025.1:4173554-4187594 GCA_029783705.1 Chaetodon striatus | reverse complement strand
CAACCTTTGATAATGTGTATTTTGTATATATTTGGTGCTAATGCTAAAGCTAACAGTACATGATATATTAAATGTCACAATTATCATTTCCATCACTTTGTTTATTGTGATGGAAATGACAATACCAGTGTTATGCAGCTGAAAATATTGTATCAATACACTTCTTTAAAAATGTGTTTAGCTACATTATTTAAAAGTTTCCAGACCAAAATGGACCATATAGTTAAAGAATGATCCTTTTACACCACTTGAGTAAAAGAAAACTTCTTCCACCACTGCGTTTAGACATTCAGACATCCTGCAGAAGAAACATAGCTAGCTTCTTTCAGGGCTGCCTGGACTATTAATGTCTAAAGGAGACGGTTGAGCTGAGCTGTCCCTGTTTGGCAGTTTGAAGCAGACAGAGTCAAAGATGTCTTACCCTTCCTCCAGCATCACACACCAGCACAGACGGTTGATTTAGAGCCGCTAAATACGTATTTTGCTTCATTAAATATCCTTGTTTGGGGACATAGGCGACAGAGTTTTATTCCTGAAACAGTAGACGCCCCTTACGTTAGCAAATGACACCAAACAATGTTCAGTTTGGCCGCGGGTTCAACCAATAGAGATGAGCAGCATTAGAGAGTGCTGGTTGCCATGGATACAACAGACGCTATCCGCATTCCGTCACCAGGGTGTTTGACACAGGAATGTCGTTAAACAAGAGTCAACACAGAGTCTCACATATATTATACATTTTAGATATTAATGCAGCTAGCATGAGTAATGTAAAATAAACATATGATATGTGATAATGGCGACATGTCAGCAAATAAGAGATGGACCTCTGAACTGACCTAGGGACTGTTCTTTACCTGTGTAACCTGTGTTACCTGTGTGTGTTGTTTTATTATTACTATTATTATAATTATTATTATACTACTACTAATAATCATGATAACAATTATTATTATTATTATTATTAATTTGTTGTTGTTTACTTATTTGTTCATTTTTATTCTGACCCTCTCTTCACCATAAATTTATTATTAGATCCTTTGTCATGCATGGTACAGATTTTAAATGACATGTAGAATAAAGTATAAAGAGATTTTGATGAAATATTACTGTTTTAAGCTCTGATTCAGTTGTGGTTTTTCTGACAGAAGCATTTCGCACATCATATGTCCAAGAATGTCCTGAAATGGGAATATCCAACAATAATTTCTGTTTTTACAGTTTCTGGCTACGACAAATGGTGTACTTTTAGCTTTTTTTTTTTTTTTTTAAAGAAAACATAAAATATAAAGACAACTAAATACAACTAAATACAAAATATGACCATTTAAATTTGTAAGCCCCCTTCCCTGAGCCAAAATAAAAACTTTAGACCCTCACTAGTGCTTTAAAAATGATTTTACATGCCCCTTTTTGCACTCAATTTAAAAATAAGTAGTATAAAAACAAACAAACAATGAAAGCAAGAATTGCAAAACTTCAGAGCAGAGAATATAAGAAAATTACATTAACAATATGAAATAGTTGTGAGCAGAGAGGTGTAAAATATTATCCAAGAACAAAATTTCCCAGTGTGGATAAGGTATGTGCTACGTGGGAAAAATAAGCCCCCATCATTGTTTAATTATTGAATATTAGTAGATATTGACAGAAAATTAAATGAACAATTAAAGCAAGTCGTATTGCAAAAAATACAGAAAAAATAATGTGGAAAAAATGCAATAAAATATGTAAAATATTTACAATATATCTTAATTAAAATGAAAGTGCTGCTCAGTTTTTAGAAGTGGTTATTGTGTGGAGAAGGGTGCAAAATATTGTTCAAAGAACGAGCAAAAGTTCAGTGTATTAAATAAGATGTAAGTAAGAATGTTCCACGTGGAAAAATCAGCCCCCATCAGTATTTAATCACCATTTAATTAAACACAGTACGATCATGGTTACAGAGTGGGAGAAGTAATTAGTTTAACATCTTCAAAAAAAATGTTCCATTATAAAAAAAAACCTTTTTGTTCATTGTCGCGAGAACACACCAAGACTGAAAGAAATCACAAGTTATCGCGAGGCTTGTGTGTTCCTCCCTTTGTGATTCACGTAGGATTTACGTCAGCCTTTCTGCGTAGGGCGGTTGATCACGGGATGCGCTGCGTGCCTCATAGTGCGTAGCTCGAGCAGAGGCAGTGAGAAGGGGAATGTCGGCTTGTGAATGATCGGTTTTGAGGCGGCAGGGAGCGTCAACGTTATGGGTGAGACTGCTGCAGTCAGATACTCTAAAAGATTTATTCACAAACCAGCGCTGTAAACTCAAACTGTGATAATTTGTGTCGGATTGGATTCGCTTTCTTTGAATAATTTGTCCGCGCTGCTATTTAGCTTCTGCAGTTGTCTGAGCAACCAACGCCCAGTCGTCCGCCTCCACTTGGATGGATTGCTAACTAGCTAGCTAGTTGTTAGCCCGAGCTTCGCTAGCAGGCTGCATAACCTAACGGGAGAGTCATTTCCTGTCTTTAGCTCTTTAGCAAAGTATTTCAGTAAACGTTTCTGTGTGTGTTGAGAGCTCACACAATAAGCCACGTTAACACACATGTTATAATTTGTTTTTTAAAGCTTGCCTGACGTTATAATTACTAGCAATTACACTAACTGGCTAACTTGGTGTCGTTTGTTGGATTAATGAGCTCACGTCAATGCTAACTACTGCATTGAGGTGGTTTGGCTTTGTATTTGACTTTAAGACGTTTGTTTACGTGAGATAACGTTAAATAGCCCCGCATTATGCTGAATACAGTCACTGTAGCTAGCATCAAATGTGCCTGTTTCTAAATGCTACTTCAAAAAGAGGATGGCCACTCGTGTGTGTGTGTGTGTGTGTGTGTGTGTGTCGTCTGTGTGCCCTAGATGGGGGCTGCATTAGTGTGTGTGATCAATAATTTGATTAAACTGCCATGATTGGAGCATCTAGGTTAGGCAAACAAAGCCAAAGCTGGAAGATGTGTCAGGGTTAGGCATAAGGAGGGCACGGCTGCCATCTAATCTGGATTACAGTGGATCTAGTACCTCAGAGTTCATGTTTGACTCTTTTTTAAGTTCACTGGCTTCAGACTGTGAGCTCTAAGTCACAATACTGTAACTGGTGGTTCCCTCAAACCGACAGAGCAAACTCTTAAAATATGCACAAGCAAACTGTAGCTCAGTCCTCCACCTGTCACCACTTCCTTCAGCACACTTGTCAGACATTGCCGGAAAAGGAAACAGACAGCTGTCACTGTGAAATGACAAATCTCACAATTTACTCTCAGCTTTTTGCTATTAAATTTCAGCTGTAATAAAAGATGACTTCTGGCGGTTAGCTAATTAATCTATTTGTAAAATCCAGTATATAGTGATTCACAAACTGACGCAGTAGGATGCTGCTGAGATTAAACTGCACATCCTGTAGGCAAATGAGCACATGAAGTCACAGCGTCACGCAGAAGACATGAGGGCTGCTGTTGGCTGGCAGGAGATGCTCCAGAGTAAGAGGCAGAAATCCTCTCCTAGCCACGGGCGAAAAGAAAAAGCTGCAGCAGTGAATGGGCCTTGCTTTATGGTGTCATTGACATTAAAGGAGCAAGTGGAGTGGAATATGTACCACACTGGCCAACTGTCTGTGTTGTTACAGTAGCCCAGATCATGAATCATTTTGCCTCAGGCTTCTCAGCTTGGGAAACTGATTCTGGAGACAGCATGGTTTGTTTGTCAGATGGCCTGAGATTGATTCTCTGCTGCTTTTTTTGTTTTTGTTCTCTCTCCCTTTGCTTTCCAACCCTGGAAACGCTGGCTTTTCCTGCTCATTGGGACGACGTTACATGGATCTACACAAAACAGCTGTAAGTAATGAAATTATCTCTTTACTTAAAATGACTGGACGTTATTTTTTCCAACCATTATGTACATACGGACAATCAGCATCCAGCTCTGCAGAATCCAATTTGACGCAAGATCTCAAAATAGTCCAGTATACCAACTTTGTCCCTCTTAATTACAACTTAAAAAACATGACACGGTCAATCTAAAATATTTCCACTTGATTTAAATGGTGGCAAATTGGATTTGAATATTTCACTGATTGTAAGTTTGATGTAATGAAAACAGGAAAAAGTAGATGTAGAGTAAGTGTGTAAAGTTGTCAAACAGTGTTCATAAAAAATGTTTTCTTTATACTTTCAATCCACTGAAGGGGAACATTAGGGTTCAGTGGGAGTATATTTCAGTTTTGGCAGCGTGGGGACAGGGCGATTAAAAACCTTTTTAAAGCCTCACAGTAAAGCGGGGGTGCAAGATTAGATTTCTTTGTAGATTTAATGTGTGTGTATTTTTCTTTTCTTTTACTGTGTTGCAGCAGCAAAAGAATCTGGAAGGATATGTTGGCTTTGCAAGCCTCCCCAACCAAGTGTACAGGAAGTCTGTCAAGAGGGGCTTCGAGTTCACCCTGATGGTCGTGGGTAAGAACACACGCTTCTCAGCCCTCTGTTTGCTCTTGTTTTACATGAATCATTTCATTGTATTTCTTGCGGTTGGCATCTTAAAACCCTTCACTGTGGTTTGTTTTTGAGAGAGAGACAGAGGGATTGTGTGTGCACGCAGTCATATTTATACACGAGGGACATGCCCCCAGCCTTTGTAGTGTTAATTGCTGAGTCAGAGAGGAGGGGGGCGTTGCGTTGCTGTTGTTCAAATTAATCTTGATGTCAGGTCCTTGACATTGTCTCCCAGAACAGAAACATTTGGTATGGATTTATCTTGAGCTCCTTGCAGCGAATCAAAAATGGACACATTCTTTTAAAATGCCTGGATGTGGTGGTTGACACAGAGCCAAGATCCTCCTCGGCTGATCAGACCCTGTTTGGAGGGAAAATGTTTCCTCGGGTCAAAACCATTTCCTGTGGTGGGACCGACAGAATTTGTACCCAGCATGCCTCTAAGAATAGCGCATCTCCCATTGCGTTCCACAACACTTTGCTTCTACAGGCGTTGTGCTTATGGTGCTGCTGATACATTCTAGTTACATGTTAGTGTGCAGTCTTTTTATTTCTATTATTAGGCACTTACATTTGGACACCCTCATGACCAGGAACCTGGATTTTGCTTGCTTCTATTCTCTGCAGTGTCCGCTGTAAAAAGCTGCTGGATGGTAACCAAGTGCTCCTCCTGGGCCTGTGAATGCTTTCATGTGTTCGCAACAAATGGCCTCATTTTGGGAATAATTTCAGAAAAGATACAAATGGCATTACATCTAGCAACAAGGGAAGTAGAGGAGGTTCTCTGGGCTGTGTTGGTAGTTAAAAGCTTGCTATTGTTTAATGGTATCACCCTCTTGCATGGACACACACGCACACACAATATTCAGCTTTTCTTGGCTCTGATGAGCTGTGAGCCCACATGTCCCCGTCGTGCAACGCAGTGCGTCACCAGTGTGGTGTGAAAGAGGAAAAGAGGATGAAAGAAAGAGGAAGGGAAGGAGAGAGAGGGGACTGGTATTAGCAGCAGTGACTGGCACGTCGTCTGCCCACGCCTCATGAAACACATGACCCAACAACCTGTTCAGTTCACAGATTGAGGGGCAGCTCATTTCACAGGCCTGTCATCACTTCATATTGCAGTAAATTTAACAAGCTCATACCCACACAGTTGCATGCCATGCATAAACCGCACGACAAACAAATGCTTCGGTACGAGCTCCACACATTACCCTTTGACTGTAGCGCTGGTGTAAATGGTGGCTCGTTAAATATTGACTTGTGGCCATCAGCCAAGGCGGGCAGTGTCAGTGGTCGTTTCCACTAATGATTCTTTTCATTGGGAGCTTGGAAACTGGGCACACAATGGCCAACCAAGCTTGAGAAGCCTCCCAGACCGCACAGCCAGTCAGCTGCACATAACAAGAGCCATTGTCTGTGTTGTTTCCTTAGCCTTTTAACTGTAAACCCAAATGGATGAATGTCTTGGGCAAATGTCAGTCTCATCCCCGGACAGACACATGGCCTTTGATTGTCTTCACAATGTCAACAGTGATCTTTGTGTGGATATAATACAGGAGGTTGAGATTTGTGAGATAAATGGTCAATATTTGGTTCCAAGTAATGCAATGCTTTACAGCCTGGCCAACTTTCTAACGTTAACCTGAACAGTTCACAGTCTTTTGAAAATACCGATTTGTTTTTCCTTTTTTGCTTTATTCCAGGTGAGTCAGGGTTGGGCAAATCCACGTTGATCAACTCTCTGTTCCTAACAGACCTGTATTCAGCAGAGTATCCTGGACCTTCACACCGAATCAAAAAGACTGTACAGGTACATTTTGACAAATAAATACGATCTTTGAGCTGAGATGTTACAACCTGGACTCTATGTTTTATGTTTCTGCATCTAAGTGACTTGTGGGAACAGCAATTTTTAAAATTGGTCCAGTGTTGAGAGAAAGTGCTGCAGCTGGCAGCGATGACACAGGCTACAATTGAACCAACTGGGGGCAGGTGCACCATGTCACTTTACGTCCATTGTACTTTTTTTTTGCGCTCTTCAGGAGATGGGGGACCGTCCTACTCACGGCTGTTATTAGGGGTTAGGGTATGGGGAGGATTGGGATTTTTTTCAAGCTTTGTTCCCCATCATACATATGCTTTAAGTTTAATACCTGCTGTGAACATGCTTTGTGCAATCTTGTTAAAACTGAAAGAAAATATTCTGGATTAAAAACAAAGAGTGTCTTAAAACCTTACACAAAGGAAACATTTTCCTGTACCTTTTAGTTAATCCGGTCTGTTTTGTGTCCAAGTCTCGCTGAGGGTGAAGTCTTGTTGCTGGTAGAAAATGGTGGAAATGCAAGTGAGAGTTGGAGATAGTGCCAGCAATAGTTTGTTGTGTTGGAGTACAGAAAGCGTATCTTAGTATTATCTAAATGATTTACAGTGTTATGGCTGAATATGTAGCTGATTTCAACAAGGTAACAAACTTTGCCAGATTTCAGAGTAAGACCTGGACAAAAATGTGATCCAAACAAGTAAAACAGACCTAGAAATGTTTAATTTCTCTATAAGGTCCTTTCTGTAATGTTGTAAAACGCCCAAAAGAACAATCTGAGCTTGTTAGTGGCAAAAATAAGCATATTTAATGGATGTAATTTGACGTGGTGCACCTGCCCTTAGTTGGTTCCGTTGTAGCCCGTTTCGCTGCTCCTGGCTGCAACAGTCTCTCAGCACTGTCAAAATTAGTTGCTCCTGTCACCCTACCTTCAAAGAAAAGAGAGGAGGAAAAATAAAAACAGAACACTTTGCAACTACTATATGATGTAGGAATTGTGCTCCAATATTGTTCTGAATAAAAATTTAAATAAAAAAAAAACGAGTCACGCAGGCACAAAACAGGAAAATAGGGTCCAGGCTGAAAACACCAGAGTTCCCCTTTAAAAGAAAACGTCTGCTGTATTAGTATGTGCTGTGATGAAAAAGAAACCGATACACAGAGCTAAAGTTGCCACAGGTAAACCAAATATTAGAGCTGAGAAATGACACAACATTGAAATGCTTTTACATTGCGACTGTAGCAGGTGAGATTCTCTAACCCACCTACAGCTTTGGCACCACCATTGTGATGTTTGATTTTATAAAGTGGCCAGGACTTAACAGACAGAACCAACAAATACAGATTGTTTAGTGACTCATAGCACATCTGTGTTAATGACAGATATTCCTACTTAATCACCACTTTTTTCCCACTGTGTTCTCAACTGTGTAGCTCCCAGTTAGATTAACAGCTTTGGAGTCCTCTGTGATAAATACAGCAACATTAAACTTCTTGGCCTGGTAGTTAACAGTTACAGCAGCGGCGGGACCATTAACAGACATAACAAATTATAATGAAAACATACATGAAGCTCTGTTGATAAAACACTGTGATTAACAGTGTTACAGGGCCAGAGGACCTGCTCTGTTAAGAACATAAAGAATGATCTCTTCCTTTATCACCATACGTCATGCAAAATAGTGACTCCGAAGCTTTAACATCCCCAAAACTCATCTGAGTATCGTAGGAAGGGATTGTACTTTTGGATTTATTTTTATACGACTGTCTTGAATTAGATTTTAGCACTCTTAGCAGATGGTTTGATTTGTTAAAATACTTTTTACCACACTGTGATGAGGTTTGATTGAATCTTTAAGAGGTGCAGTAAAACCTTTAAGAGTCTGACTTGTTAAAACCAATATGAGAAACTGTCAGCTCCCGCCATGAATGCCTTCATGTTCGTCTTCCCTAATTACACAACGGTGTCCTGAATCTTGAGTGCCTCAAGTGCTACACTTTATCTGTCTGGCTCCTGACTGACAGCGTTGCTATCTCCAGATGCTTGTGTGCTTTTTCTGGCGTGTCAGCATAGTTAGCTAATAGCACAGTGTGACACAGCGTGTTGCCACATGCTGCTGGCTTCAGGAGTTTTCTAAGTGAAATATATGATTTGGGATGCTGTTAGCTGACAGTGATAATGATATCAAACCACTTAAACTATTTAATCGATGAAAGGCAGAAGTAAACACAATGTCCCCTTCATTCTTTCTCCGGTGCCAGGTGGAGCAATCCAAAGTTTTAATAAAGGAAGGCGGCGTCCAGCTGCTGCTCACAATAGTCGACACTCCAGGGTTCGGAGATGCAGTCGACAACAGCAACTGGTAAGGGTCGCCGCAGCTTGAGCTCAGCACAGATAATATCCCTTCATTTATGATCCTCAACATTCCTTATTAAAGGGGTTCTTCTGGGTCTCTGTGGGGCTTTGTCTCTTAACGGAAACTGTCATTATATCATGCAGCTGGCAGCCAATCATCGACCACATAGACAGCAAGTTTGAGGACTACCTGAACTCAGAATCCCGGGTGAACAGACGGCAGATGCCTGACAGTCGGATCCACTGCTGCCTGTATTTTATCGCCCCCTCGGGACATGGGTGAGTCCTGGAGACAAATTCATAAGACAACCAATGCCTTTATTTTTTGTGGATGCTTTCATTCAAAGTGCCCTCACAGTCTGTGTTGTTAGTATGGACAGATCCAAAGAGAATCAAGTCTTTAAATGTCACTTTATGACAAGAGGATGGAAGTTAGGAACGAACAGTGTTGCCAACTCTTTTCCAACATAAGTAGCCAGCACTGGCTCCAGAAGTTGCTAAAAGTCGGCAGATGTTTTCACACGCTCGTGTACATATTGGCAACGTCATATAGAAGCATTAAAACGTCACTGAATTAGATTCAATGGAAAAATCCACAACAAAACATTTGAATGGTCTGAGAGCTATGGGGCTGATACTATAGTGCCCCACTTTCATGTGCATCCTATTCAGAAAGCGAGAGCATCAATGGAGCCATAGAAACTAAGTACAACTGAACTCCCATGGGGAGCGGTGCCTCTTCTTTTTGTGCCTGCTTCACACCTACTGCGCAGCGCAAGAGGAGTGAGAGGGAGAGAACCTGCGCTGATGGCAGGATTGCTGCTGACTGCAATAACTCTAAGCAACATGCACGGGAATGAGTTACATTATACTATATATATCTCCTTTTTCCTTTTGTTAAATGCATGGCTAGTCGTTTTTTTAGAATTAAAGTCGCTAAGACTAAGGCTGCCCCCTGAAAGTTAGAGAATCGAGTCATTAGTCTGAGGGGTCTCCAACTAATGTCAGACTGTGATCTTTTTTGTTTGTTTTTTTTGCCAGTCAGAGTGCAGTGTTCCTCTGTAGACGTTTTGGTCCCCAGATTTTGCTGCAGAGTAGGTTCCTCACTGTCACCCTGCTCTTTGGTACAGGCTGCTGCATACACAGCACAGAGGAGGAGAGGCTTTGCCCCGTCAGGCTCCGAAACAACATTTTCCTCTGCCGTCTGCATAGATGTGGTGACTTTACAGCTGACAGCAACTTATTATGATACAGTCTCTGCCTTTTGTTTGATATTGCCAATCCTTCGTTAGCACAGTTAGCTTGTTTACCATAACCCCGTTCAAACTTTCAAACTCTTCATGGGAAAAAAAAAACCCCTGATAGTCGAGTATTGGTATTGAACAGCCAAATCCTTCCACCCATCCATTTTTATCTGCCTATCCGGGGCTGGGTCGCAGGGACAACAGGCAATGTAAAGTACCCCAGACGTCCCTCTCCCCAGCGACGCTTTCCAGCCCCTCCTAGGGGATCCCAAGGCGTTCTCAGACCAGACGAGATATGTAATTCCTACAGCGTGTTCTTCAGCCTCCTACCAGTGGGACAGCCAAATCTGATTCGACTGATATAAGTCTGAGTTGAGTACAGCCCGGGCTAAGACGCTTTTGAAAAGTCACCAAGTTGGCAACACTGGGAAGGAAAAGGACTGGAGAGAGGAAAATGTTGGAAGGGAAAGGGAACAGTGACAGGAAATGAGTAAGAAATAGTGTAAGGAGGGAAATGAGAGGTCAAGAGTGCCCCAAAGGCCAGAGAAGTAGGTCTGTGCCTGGAAGTGAGGGTTGCTGGTTCAGATTCTTGTGCAGGCTGGACAGTCCAATGAAGCTATTTCTCTTACTCCTTTAACATTTAGCAACTCCCCACTGCTTTCAGAGCAGCTCAGTGGCCAAGAGCATGAATCTGCTGTCACGTCGGGTAGCTCGTGAGTGTGTGCAGTAAATGTGTCATACTCTATCTCCTACAACTACTCCCCTAAGGCCATTTCTGTAAATGATCATGTGCGACTGAGTCTGCGTGTCATGCAGAATAAGGGCTAAAACTTGTAAAAGGGGAAAAAGGGGGGCACCAGCTATACAGATGAAGACGCTGGCAACATGCCCAGCTGATGATACTGATCACTGAATGTTTCATAAAGAGAGGACTGTGTGGAATTTTAACTGTGATGTTTTTCACAAGCCACCAGATCTTCTACAGTTAGCTCAGATGTGCTCAACTCAGCTTTTTTTTTTTTTTCACAAGTTTACGTGTCTTGTGTGATGCACAATTCGGTTGAAGAGCAGAAAGTGTGGGAGTAGTGAAAATGAGAAACTTCAGAGGTTATTTCCTGCTTGAAACAAAGCTGGTGTCAGTCAACAGCTCATTTAAATGCACGTATGGGTTTAAAACTATGCTAATATCAAGGCTTGCCCCAAGTCAAGGCTCTAGACCTTTTTAAAATACAGAAGGAGCTCATGCTGTTTGCCATCGTAGGGCACGATAGTGATGTGTTTGTGTCTGCTGTGTGGAGCCACCTTATTTGTGTTTATGCAAATGTCCAGTGTGTGCTCACATGTCCTTAAAGCTGTTGACCGTGACTTACTGTAAACAACGAAGAAGCCTCTGTCCCTCTCTCTCCTTGTTTTTTTTTCTCCTTCCTCAGTCTGTCCGTCCTCTGTGAGACATTGTGTTTGTACAAGCCTGTCCTCTGTACCCACACAAGCAGTACTTTAGCCTTGAGGATGGGCAGCGTATGTTCTCTCACACACACATACACACACACAGAGCATCCCCTCACAACACCAGCTGACTGCTCTCACACAGCAGCACAATGACCTCCAACACTGAGAGACAATCTGAACATTGAATTCCCAGCTGAGCTGTGGTGACTGGTTTTCTTGAAGGTTGGAGGACGGTGACTCATTGAGGAAAAAATCCCCCGCATTAATCTATGTTAAATCATTAAACGAGTCATTCCCTAAAACTGTGGTTGAAGTCAAGTATGTGACTTGTTTTTGGACATTGCATATAACAGAAAGAAGAGTTAAAATAAATAGTTGTTTAATGACATCAACAGAAAAATAAAATGCAACTATTTTGGTAATTGATCAAAATTGCCACAGTATCTGAGGTTTCAGCCTCTGAAATGTGAGAATGTGACGCTTATCTTTATCATCACAGTACACTGAATACCTTTTTGGTTTTAGACTTTTGATCAGGCAAAACATGACCTTTTTAGACGTCACTTTGGGCTCTAGAGATTTGTGATTGGCTTTTTTTTTCACTGTAAGACCAAATGATGAATCGAATAAATAATCGTCAGATTAAATGAGAATGAAAAGAATCCTTAGCTTCAACCCAAGTTTATTTGTGTGTAAAATCACAATGTCTCAATTAAAGAAAAAGTAGATAACAATGTACAATGAATAAAAACAAAAATACATTTAAAAAAAAACAGCACTTTTAAAAGTTTCTTATATTGACGTGAATAAGAAAAAAACTTGAAAACAGATTCTTTAGAATTTAAACTTTTTGATTATCAATATACTGTGTGTCCACTAGGTCTGGGCGATATGAAGAAAATCAAATATGATGTTTTTGGTCAAATACCTCAATACTAATGTGACAATATCATAGGATGGATTATTGGGGCTTTTACAAAATATTTACACAGTTAGATTTTTGATAATCATCAATAATGTGGATATGATGAGTAAGTGGGTAAAGGCAAATAATATAACAGCGACAACAGTCTGGTAAGTTCAGAAAATGACATCACTTCTGCTGCAGCCATTAAAACTAGGAAAATATAATAATACCTACACTAAGGCGATATGAAGTGTCATATCATGATATCGATATATTGCTCAGCCGTAATTTCAGCTGACATGTATATATATATATAGAGCTGCAGTGAATAGTTGATCCACAGACAAATCAGGGTTCCTGCAGATCCTTAAAAAGCCTTAAAAGGCACTGAATTCATTAATCTAAAAAGTCTTAAAATGTTAGGACATTGGAGGTGGGATTTTAGAATTGCTCTTCTTGTGACGTTGTGTTGTAAAATTGTCAAAATAATTGGCAACATCTTTTTTTTTTTTTTCTTTTTCTTAAAATTAATAATTTTATGAATGCCTATTGCATTGCGACACCACATCAGGATAGTGGAACCAACCACGATCATATTTTGTTTCCGGCCGGGATGCTCAGAACAGAGGATTCACTGTCTGCAAGCTAGCTGATTCTTTACCCTGGAAGACATGGGGAGGTACAGATTCAATGAAGATTGGCTGTTAAGTCAAGATTTTGTAGCAGTGCTCAAACCACTAAAGGCAGTGGATACGAGGCTTAGTGTAATTCATGCAAATAAACAGTCATGTTTTATGTTAGAATAAACATTTGGGCAAAATTACCCTAAGTAGCTGGTGTTTGTTGGGGTTTTTTTTTTGTCTGAAACTTAGTTCCAAGTGCCATTAAAAAGTCTTACAAAGTCTTAAATCTAACTTACCTCAAGCTGTAGGAACCCTGCAAATTGTTACTTAACTATTTTGATAATTGATCTATCGTTTTCTTATCGTAATTTTCCAAGCTAAAATGCCAAACATCCCAGAGTTTCATCTCATCATTTGTCAAGATTTTCTTATTTTTCTTTTTTTGTGTCACTGTAAACTGAATGTTTTTGGTTTTGTAAAGTTGTCAGACAGTCAAGACAGTTGAAGATGTCACATAAGGTTTCAGGTGTATTGTGATCAGCACTGATTGACAAATTAATCTATATACTTTTTTAAAATAATTGTAAGTTGCAGCCCTAATGTTGTAATGAAATACAGCATTTTTTTCTCTTCAGTGTGTTGTGATTTTACAGATAAATTACTCATTGACTCAAATATATATGATCATTTTGGCTTGCTTTATTTTGTTTGTAAAAAAAAAAATAAATATATATATCTTTATTTGTATTATACATTTTGGGGAATGTCCTTGTTTGAGGTTGAAATTGATTCGTCCTTAGGACAGAGAGTGGTCTGGCTGCACGTTTAGCGTAGCCTGAAGGATGCTGAATCACACTGAGGGTGATATTTTTGGCTTTTCTGCATTGTAGTTTGACAGCAGCACATTTTTAGTCAGTTTGAGTAGGGTCAAAGCAGTGAGAACTCTGGACCTGCAGGGCTGGTTTTATTTTAATTTAAACAATCTTAAATGTGTTCTGTTGACTGATATTGCTGATATAACACAGTTACATTCAAAAACATTTTAAAATGAAGCATTAGTTAACATTTCTGTCTGTGTTATGGTGTAATTGCACCATCTCAGATGAAATACTGATGTGTATG
>JAPZEB010000025.1:4114581-4127218 GCA_029783705.1 Chaetodon striatus | reverse complement strand
TTGGATTCACCAAACTAACTGTTAGAAGCAGCAGTAGACCAGCAGCCCCTGTGTTAAGTGTTGTTAAATTAGTGTTTTCCTCAGTGGAGTCTGGCTTTGAGGAGACTGATATCACACCAGCAGAAAACGCTGTCTGATGTTGAGGTAAAGCAGTGAAAATATGCCTAATTCAGCATAGACTTCAACTGAAACTGTTTTTATAGGTGGCAAAATATGTTAAGCTTTCGCCCCTTTCCACAGCAGTGCGTTGTTCAGCTTCTGTGGTTGTACTTCTGTCTGCTTCTCCAAATTTGGGGCGTTCCGACTGAGATCCACTGTAGTTAACACAGTGACTATGGATAAGTACCTCATACAACCCTTCTTCCAAAGATCCAAACTATCCCTCTGAACTCTGTTTAGTATTTGGATTAGAGTAGAATAAAATTTGATTTAAAGTTTCTTTGTATTCTGGAGATCCAGTTTAAAAAAAACATTTCATAGGCAGAAAGTTGGCAGCTAATAACATGATGCTTTCCCTTCATATTTCAGGTGGCGTGGTGTCCAACCCGTAACGGCCTGTTGGCAACATTGACACGTGACAGCAACATCATCCGCCTGTACGACATGCAACACACTCCCACACCCATCGGCGATGAGACAGAGCCCACCATCATCGAGCGCAGCGTGCAGCCGTGTGAAAGCCAGATCGGCAGCTTTGCCTGGCATCCGTCCTCCCAGAACCGCATGGTGGTGGTATCAGCAGCTAACCGAGTCATGACTGACTTCACCGTGTTCGAACGCATCTCACTGGCCTGGAGCTCCACCACCTCGCTCATGTGGGCGTGCGGCAGACACCTGTACGACTGCGTGGAGGACGGGTCTGAAGGAGTGGAGAGCGTGATTGAGAAAGACATCGCCACTAAGATGAGGCAGAGGGCGCAGTCCAGGTACGGCCACGATACCGTCCAGGTGTGGAGGAACCACCTGCTGGCTGGAGGGAACGATCCCCAGCTCAAGTCTTTGTGGTACGACCTGTTTTATATCCTTTTTAAAAATGAAGTGGTGTAACAGTCATTTAAGTCACTGGTTAAGTTGAACTATTGACCTTGACGCAAAAATAAAAACGATACAGTACAATTGTCTTTTCCCGAAGTTCACAGTTACCAGAGGTCAAAAAATCTGTGTGGCTCCACTCTCCACTTGTCTGACTGCGCACAAACGATCACATCCAATGACTCCCCCCAGTAATGAAGAAAATCTTGGATTACAACATTCACACTCCTTTCAAAATCCTCATTTAGGCCTGTAGGCTGAAGTGTATGTGAAGTGTCACTCCAAAAAAGCTCTGTTGCCATATCTCCCCCTCTTGGCAGTTCTATGTGTTCAATGCCCTGGAGTCACTGAGAGGAGAAAGGGTGTGAAAATTCATTAATTGTGACATGTGAAACCAGTTTGGACTCATTGATATTTCTAGCACCTTGCCAAGACTGAGCCGGGTGGAGCAGCGGTTGTCCTGCATTATGTAGACTGTAAATAGTAAAAATTGTCTGATTTGGCAGCAGTTTAACTGTTATTCTACTCTGGTCCAGTTTAAGTTTAATGTGGGTCTTGTGCACCTCGTTCTGCTCTGTTTCCTGCTGTTATTATGTTGTTTTAACTGCTGTATCAGTTACATTTCCTATGTAAGTATCACATATGAAGCAGTGTGCAGAGGACATGGAGCTGAAACTGCAGGGGAACAAACAGTCGGTGGTCTACTCTGGTATCAAGAACATTGTGAAGACCAGCTCAGGTGAGTCTGAACCACCTGAAAGTTATAAATGATAAAATGCTCTGTGTGAGGAAGAATCAGACCTTGGTTAAATAGTTTTTGTAAACATTATTAATTATTATTTGTGTTATCCTACATCGTTTCCTCAGGCACAACGGAGAGCCGCAGGTGTTGGAGCGGTTCAGACCGTCAGACCGATGTCCCGCGGTACCACAGCGAAGAGCGCTGCCTCGCCCTGCGGCTCTGCGGCTGGATCAGCCGGGGTCCCGACATCGACGTGGAGATATTCCTGCGATCACTGGAGCAGGAGCGTGAGTGGGAGCGGGCGGCTGCCGTGGCTCTGTTCAACCTGGACATCCGCAGGGCCATCCAGATCCTCAACAAGGGAGCTACGGCCGAGAAGGGTGAGTGCTGCAGTGCTGGGGAGGGTGATGGGAGGAGACTGGGATAGGAAGCGGGTGTGTCTTTAAAGCAAAGTGTTGACTTGAAGGAGGAATGTTTCAGACCAAACACACAAAAATGTACTTAAGTCATTTTAAACTGACACAGGCAAAAATCTGAAAAGGGAAGCGGCTGTCGCAGCTCGAATTTGGTCAGCACAGTGCCCCCAGTGCCTGGTGTCACAGCGGGCTGGTGGCCAGTGGCAGTGCTGGATCTAACCTGTGTAACGGCAGCAACAGAAAGTTTGCTGATCTGGCGGAGACTCAGGGCTGTCCGGTTGCTGCAGCCGCTGACTGGGGATTTGTCTCTGGAGCTGCTGCCTGCTCTCCTCGCAGTGAGCTGGTCTGTAGTGGCGAGGAGTGAGGCGGAGGACAACGTTAGGTACATATATGTGAACTTCAGGCCGCAGCTGTGAGTCTGTGGCTCCACTTAGCAGAAGGCTAACCTATTAGCAACATTCTCTCTCAATCTGTGGAACACTTTGCGAATATTGAAGCGTGTTTTATTTTGTTTGTGAGGCTCCTTTTTTAGACTCTTTTTGACAAGTCTGTCTTTCTTTTTCTGGGCTGCTCTGCAGTGTAAACAGTTGTTGCCAATGCTGGAATAGCAGCTTTCTCTCCCTTTAATTCAGGCTTTCACTGACGGGACGTGCACGCCTATCTTCTCTCTCAAATAGCATGTGATTTGCCGATGTCTCGTGTGCCATGCTAGGTCTTTTAAAGCCTCAAAACAGAGCCAAGAGGAGGTGCAGAAGTCTAGTTTTCTCTCAGGCCACTTGAATTACCATATGCATACATTTTATAATGGGATTTTCGCCCAACGACTTCACAATAAAACTTCCTACTTCAGCTTTAATGACTTTTTGCTCTGCAACGAGCAATCTGCAGATTACTGTCTCAGTTAATCGCCTAATCGTTTAGTCTATAAAACATCACGAAACGGTGAAAATTACCCATAACAATATCATAGAACACAAAATGGTGTCTTTTTTTCTGACCAACTGTCCAAAACCAAAAAATATTTAATTCACTATAATGTAAGACAAAGAAAAGCGACAAATTCTCACATTTGACAGCCTGGAGCCGTCAGGTATTGCTTGAAAAACAACTTCCTAATTAATCAATTATTGAAATAGTTTCAGATTAATATTCTTTTAACCGGCAAGTTGGTTAATTTACTTATTATTGCAGCTCTAATGTGTTTCGACTTATGTGTTTTACTGTTTTTTTTTCCCAAATTAAATCATGTAGTGATTTAAAATGAAGCAGAAGGAGTTAAAAAAGTTAATCAATTGAATAATCACAAACTTTAAACCATCTTTTTTACACATCAGTGATCTGCCTCTGAGTTTTTGTGATGTCATGTTGCTTCAACAGGAAATTATATAAGCAGCATTTGTAAATTTACTGTGTGTCGACTGAGGTTTACAGCGTGTATAAAAACTGCTCAGAAGTGTGTTAAGTATATTATTGTTCCCCCCTGATAAACGGTTTATGTCTAAGTGTGCTAAATGCCCTTTTCCCTCAGAGCCTTTTAACAAATGCAGTTAAGGTCTAAAGGAATTTGAGAAATGTAACAGCAGGAGAACCTTGTTTTTCACACAACACTCGTCCTGTATCAGCTGCAGAGCTTTTCACACTGAGGTTTAATGAAAACGAGGAGAGAAGGCTGTTGTTTACACACGTCTTGACTGAGAAAAATTCCACCAATGTAGGTCAAACGTTTTTCTGCTGTGTTCTAATGAGTGTTTCCTGAACATGACCGATGGGGTGATTCATTAGATAAGGCGTGTCTGCAGAGACGTCGCAACAGTTACAGGGTTTTTTCTCAAACAGCAGCTCTGAATTATTGAACTGATTCTCATCTGCAGCATGATTACACAAGCACATAGTCATCATTTTGACTTGTTCCCAGCCTGTTTGTTTTCTTAAATATGTCGTGAGGCAATAATCTGCTGGCCAGCTGAAAACTGCCCTCCTTACTTTTGTAGAGAAAACTATTCACAATATATTTAACTGTTTTTTTTTTAATGTTAAAGGAGACTTTTGACATTTTGGGAAAATAGTCTTGAGTGTAGATGAAAAGATTAAAATCACTGTCATATCTGTCCGCAATATAGGAAACTACAGCCATTAAAAGCTAAGCCTGGCTCTATCTAAAGTAAAAAATCCACCTACCAGCACCTCTTGAGGTCACTTATTACCATGTTATATATTGTTTGTTTAATGTGTAATAAAAGCTGATGTGTAAATAAACAACCTATGGTTCTAGCATGTTAATTAGAGAGCTTTTGATGTGCTTGTATTTTTTCTAACCTTTGGACAGAACCATACTCGCTGTTTGTCCTTTTTTCCAGTCTTTATGCTAAGCTAAGCTAACTGGCTGCTGGCTGTAGCTTCTTATTTAGCTTACAGACACGAGAGTGGCATTGACCTTGTCTTTTGACTCTCAGGGAAAAAACAAATGAGTGTATTTTCCAAAAATTAAACTACCAACCTTAATTTCTTGATGTAGAATGAGTGATAACGTATGGTTAAGTCATCACTTTGGCCTTTAAACTCTTTACGTTGAACAGCACACGACCATCAGTGCCAACAGGCTGTCCGTACCTCTGAAAACTAAAGCAATTTACAGCTTTAACTTTTGCGTGATTGGTGCTTCTTATGTTTTTCTTTAAATGTGTTTTCAGTGCTACTCGGTGATGAAGGCCGCAGCATGACCAAAGAGTGGTGAATTATTTTTAATGTGAGCTAACCTTAAAAGAAAGGACTTTTTAAAGTGGAAATACACATTGTTTTCTTGTTTTAACCTATCTTCATGAAGTAAATGTAAATGTTTTGTTTTCCTTGGCAGTCATAGGTTGCTGTCTCTTGTTATCCAAGAGTACCAGTGTGAGCTCTTCGCAGTTATCATCCCCAGTAGTGCAAATGACAGACCAACTGAAGTAACTGTGGAAAACAAAACGCAGTGTGTCAGGTGTTGTTGGTAGTTGCCAGGCTCTGAGGAAACTGAAAGCCACTTTTTTTGCGACAGCGGCGCTAATGATAATTCCACTTGGAAACGCTAGGGGGGTAAAAGTTTTCTGTTTCCACTTTTAAATAATCTGTTTCTTGGAACTTATTTTTCGCTGCAACACAAAGCTGGCTCACTTTGTGTAATTGTCTCTGAAGCTCAATCAAAACAACTTTGCCTCTCTGTCTGCCCTCACAGTAAAGATTGTGAATAACAGGGAATGAACCTTCTTCTTATTCACAGGTGACCTGAATCTGAACGTGGTTGCCATGGCTCTGTCGGGCTACACCGACGAGAAGTCGTCCCTGTGGAGGGAGATGTGCAGCTCTCTGAGGCTGCAGCTGAAGAACCCCTACCTTTGCGTCATGTTTGCCTTTCTCACCAGTGAGCCTGGAGCCTACGACGGCGTGCTGGTATTGAATCTCTAACTATCATGGAATTTCATAGCTCTATTGCAAACACAGGAAAAGTAAGTGAAAAGAAACATGTTTAAATTGGCACTCCTTTCTCACTGAACAGTAGCTGTTTTGTTTCCATTTCATTAAAACCTCTATATATTCTTAACACAGTGATGAATAGGTAGTTAAAACTCCCGTGGTCTTTATTGGAAAAATCCTCAGGTGCACAGGAAGAGATGTGTTTCAAGTCATAAAACACCTCACAGAAAATGAACTCGTGCCCAAGACAGAGTGTGTGTCTTTGCCTTTCCTCCCTCAGTTGCATCAGATTTTGGCCGCCAGCTGCTGTCACATTTATTTATCTCTTCAGACCTTTTCCTGGCCAGAAGTGACGACTCCACGCTAAGTCAGTCACTTTGACGATCTCGGCTTGTAGAGTTGATTAGGTGTGAAAGAATTTCCTGCAGAACTGTGACACAGATCAGAGATTTTAACCTTACAAGCAAGAGTTTTTTGTGCCAATATAGAATCACATTCATCATGTACTGAATGTAGGAAGCTTGTTGCAAAATGAAGTCTTTTCTCCCCAAATTGTAATTACAATATGTATTTGAAATGACAATGGAAGATGAAATTCTTTGTCTGTATTTCAGTATGAGAGCAGTGTTGCTGTGCGGGACCGAGTAGCCTTCGCCTGTATGTTTCTGAGCGACGCACAGGTAACACAATACCAAGCCCGTCTGTCAATACCATACCATAGTTATGCATCATGCCCATTTCCTAATGATTTCCGATTTGATAAACTTGCATATCTCTTGGGTATTTGGCTGCAGCTGCCTCGATACATCGACAAACTGACCAGTGAGATGAAGGAGGCGGGCAACCTGGAGGGCATCCTGCTGACGGGCTTGACTAAAGATGGCGTAGACCTCATGGAGAGCTTTGTGGACCGCACTGGAGACGTCCAGACTGCCAGCTTCTGCATGCTGAAGGTACACAGACACGGACAAATAATGCAAAGTCGGTGTTCTTTTGAACTGAGGACACATTCACACACAGTGTGATTGGCCCTCCATAAAAATGTTTTATATTCTGTCGTTTGCGTGTCTTATTTTCATAAATATACTGCAGATAATACAAACACAAGGCTCATGTAAATGTTCATGGTGTCATCCTATAGTGATGAATGCCCTCATGTGAAGTGGAGCACGCAAACTGAAGCTTCTGTGTCTCGCCCTGTGCCGGGCTATTTCAGTCTTTTAGAGCAGTGGTTATCAACTGGTGCAGCCACAGGGTCCAGATTTCACCTCAGTCGTTCGTTAAAGGTACACACAGTTAAATATATTCAGTGTCATCCTTGCAATTGGCCATGTCGTCGAGCTAGTTTGCTGTCTCTGTCAAGTAGCTGTCCGTTAGTCACTCACTCCACAGCAGGAAGCAGTACTTCAAAATAAAAGCTCTGTGCCAGGAATTCATTATACTTAAAAATAGTGTGTTCATTTACAAACTTAACACGTTTGAAAGTAATGTGTGGTCAATTCAGAATAAACTCGAGACCCACTTTTGGACTGCGACCCAACAGTTGGGAACCACTGTTTTAGAGCATGGTGAAGTCAAATGAACCCTCTAGAATCAGATCAATAATATAATTCAGCTAACATTAGTTGAAACAAGTACCACATAGCAACAATCACGTCTCTTCTCAATTTTAAAACCACTGCTCACCAGACAAGATCTCAGGCCCGTTTAACTCTAGTTACCCCCCTCGGGTAAATGCTGAACTTGGGAAACCTTTCACTAGGTTGCACCTAAATTGAATAAATTACAGGGGATTTGAAACTTGAATGTGTCATCCCTCTGGTCGATTTTTAACGTGTAACTTCAAATGTCTTCAGTGATGTCTGATCAAGTCTCCTCTGTAGTGGCATTACCATCACATTATGTATCCATACGTGAACAAGATTTCTTCCTGAGTCATGTCAAATAGACTTTTATTGGCAATAGTGTTTTTTTAACAATGAAGACAACAACTCCCATGATCCTTTGCTACCTTCCAATGACATCAAAGATCATCTTATGTTATTGGTTTCATTGAGAGACCCGAAGCTGCAGAAATTGGATGCTCTGTGTTTAAACCTGTCTCTTTGTGCACAACTTTATAGGTTTGTGTGTTTGACTCATTTTTTGCCAAATAAGTTTCTGCTTTCTGGCCTCAGATACAATATTTAAACTGTCAAATAAATCACTTTTATTATATTAATAAAAAAATGTACTCTGGCTCCCCTTGGAACATTGTTAGAAAGAAGTGGCCCATGGTTGAACCTAATTGCCAACACCGAGACCATTTAATTTGGTTCACTGCAAGAGGCGATAACAGTACCATTTGAAATCGTGTTGTGCCATGCAAACTGCAGACTGGGCTCCTGTGGTTGAAAGTGCAGGGCAGCCCCAACAAGCTACAGCAAGTGACCCCGAAATAAAGGGTTTAATGAGTAACCTAAATGAACTAAATATAAAACTGCACCAAAGAAAGAAGAAACTGTCGGTTTGTTCGCACCCTTGGAGAAATCGAGGCACATGCTAAAACTTGCCTCTTCATTTCTAAAAGGTCACAGCTGTTATTCTTAACACAGTTGCCACCTCCAATAACAACATGAAGCAAGCCTCATTGGAATTGTTTGCTCTCATGTGCTTGTTTCCATAAAGAAAACTAAAGAAATTCAAGTGGAACAAGTCTGTAACTTATTTAACACACTGTGGAACAGCTCTCTTTTGTTCTGATTTATTTTATTCCTGTTCTAACCTGCTCATGAATAGACTACTGCAGTGTACAAAGCATCCACCACCTATGCAGTTGTTGCATATAGCTCACATACGTACACGCAAACATGTACACATTCCACCACAGGGAGAGGTGCAGGAAGAGGCAGGAAGGGTGAGACTTCTAGAAGCTTTATTGTGCAAGTACACATTGACTATTTGTTTTGTGACCTGCTTCTTCATGTTATGCATAAACTGAGGTGATAATGTGAAGTAAGGTTAAGGAAATAAAATCTCTCAACAGGGTTCCCCAGGTGAGGTGCTGAAAGACCCTCGAGTCCAATGCTGGATCGAAAACTACCGCAACCTGTTGGATGCGTGGAGATTCTGGCACAAACGGGCCGAGTTTGACATCCACAGAGGCAAGCTGGACCCCAGCTCCAAACCGCTGGCCCAGGTAAAAAACACCAGGGGAGGATTTTATATCTGCAGTGCTAAAATGAAATCAGCTGACAACAAATGAGATTAGTTTGTGAGCCATTTATCAATGGAAAATGTCAAACATTTGCTGGCTTCTCAAATGGGAGAATTTGCAGCTTTTCAGTGTTGTATGTCACGGTAATTTTTGTGTTTTGGGGGTTTAGGACTGTTTTGACTCCTCAAAATAAGGAGTTTTTTAAGGGCAGGTCCATCTGCACTCTTTTCTAAGTAATAATAATATTAATAATAATGCATTTTATTTATAGGCGCCTTTCACAGCACTCAAGTACACCGTTAGAAAACAAGCAGCAATGTATCCATAGATCATAAAATCAAACAATTCCACAATATACAATTAAAGTTAATAAAAAAAAAATCATAGTACAACAAATATTAGGTATAAAATCATCAGTTTAAGTCATAATGTTTATAATGTTTGTCTCCAGTAAATCAGACTGAGTATGCCAGCTTGAAAAGGTGTGTTTTCAGTCCGGATTTGAAAGTGGAAAGGAAGTCGATACTGCGAATGTCGCGGGATAGAGAGTTACAGTGGCGGGGGGCAGAACGTTTGAAGGCTCTAGAGCCCACGGAAGTCAAGCGGGCAGTTGGTGATGTGAGCTGGATTGCAGAAGAAGATTTTAGAGTACAGAAGGGTGTGAAGATATGAAGGAGTTCAGACAGGTACGATGGGGCTGGATTGTTAAGCAGAATCTTGAGGTCGATGCGATATTTAAACAGGAAGCCAGTAAGGCTGCTGGAGAACAGGAGTGAGATGATGTATGGAGGGGATTCTGGTCATGATACAGGCGTCTGAATTCTGGACCAACTGGAGTTTATGAAGACACTGGAGAGGAAGACCAAAGACCAAAAATTGCAATAATCAAAACCGTATATCTGTGGCTGGAGCAGTTGTGTGACCTTCTCACCATACCAACATGTCAGTCCACGATCATCCCCGAAAAGAAAATGCCAAGTTAGCATTTAGCTAGCTATGAAGTGTTAGCTTAAAAGGGAGGTGGTTAAGGTTAGCGTGAGGATTACATCAAGGTGAATCAAATCTTCATGTATAATGAATTAATAGGTGGATGATAGCTACTAAAGCCTTGTATTTATTCACTACAACGTGACGCTGTTGCAGGATTCAAATAAATAGAATAGAATAGAAAGAATTTTCTTATCCTACAGGGAAATTCAGCAGCCCATTAAAGACAGAAAACTAAATATAAATACATTAAAATAAGTGCACAAATAGAGATGAAGTTGTCCAGCCAGTTGTGGCTAATGTGAGGTGTGTAAGTGTGTGTAATTGGATTCAGGCAGATGAGCCGACTGCTGCAGCTGCTCCTCTGTCGCTCCAGGAGGCTGTGGAGAGGGTGTCTGCTGTTGCGTCGTGTTGGTAGCTTTTTCTTGTACTTGTAGTGGGTGTAGTTTGTAGGGCAGTGTAGCGGAATGTAGCTGCAGCGATACACGTCTCTTCTATTACAGGTTTTTTAAATGGAAACGCCCACTCAGTTGATTTGTGACAAGCAGTGATGTAGGTTTGAGAGCAGATAATAGTAATTACAACTGGAAGGGTTAGTTCAGTTTTTTGATGTGGGGTTGTATGAGATATTTATCCATAGTCAGTATAGTATTTCCACGCTTTACCTTGTTGTCAGACAGCTCTTTCTGACCCCGAATTGAAGCCATTGTATCACTGTCGTCGAAGCCACCAGACCCCTCTGACAACACAGTAATTCTACCCTGCAAAACATGGGAGTTGCTGCTGTGCTGCTGCCTCGATTAGTTGGTCTGTTTGTGTTATTGTGTGACTTTTGGATCCAAACTAATTTTGCGTCCTCAGCAGTACATTGCTAAACATCTGTGCAAGTTAGCAGGTGAGTGGAATATAACTAATTTGGAATATTGATAACACACAGTTCTCAAAGAAGGCTTGACTCGGTCATGAAGAAGCATATAAGGTGGGCTGGGGGTTTTATATGTAATGTCATCGTGAAGAAATCTACATCAGGCCACAAGGGAACACATTTTTGGAAGTGCTAGGGAAAATAGCATTTTGACATTTAAACACATGTACTTCAACAGTATTTTATGTTTGGATTTGAGTACATTAAACTACTGGGAACCTGTACAGTGTGATAAAAACCTTCAAAAAAAAGGGAGGCCTGGCCTTGAAGATGTCTCCTTTGCCTCTTGGAAATTGCCCTCAGCATTATCTGCTATTAACAGTCATGTTACAGAGTAAACAATTAATCCAAAAATGATAAGTAGATTAATTATTAATAAAATCATCGTAAGCTGCGACCATAAATACTTGTGTTTGATCATATCAGTCATTGTAGAGTACTGGTGTTGTTAAACCAGTAAACAGTGATACAGTGTCTTGACACATGACTCTGATAGGGCACTGACAGACTCAAAGCAGCCTGTCTCGTTTGTTTACTGCCTTCGATATTACCTCCCTCATAACAAAATAGGAGGCTTGTACTGATTATTACAACACAGGTAGTCTGTGCCAAGCTTGTAACACCCACAGCTCTGCTCTCCAATTCTTGTCATAAAACCTGTGCTCAAGTTAGTAATCTTTGTTGCTTTCTCTGTTCCAGATAGTACACATGCTGTAGAGACCCTTTTTATAAAGCTTTGTGCTAAAAATGTTTTTATGTGTGAGTGTGAGTACGCCGGTGCTGCAAGCAAACCTCGGCACATCCTGACTGCACCACTGACATTCCAGTATCCACAGTTAAGCATATTGGGATTATTGCAGTATTATATAATGCTTATCTCTCTCCCCCTCAAAGTGAAAACTAGACAGCTGGCGAGCGTGTGCTTGTTGGTTTTTACCTCCGTGTTCACTAGTCCTTATCAACCGACCTTTGTGTTTGTTCCTGTGCGACAGGTGTTTGTGAGTTGCAACTTCTGTGGGAAGTCTATCTCCTACAGCTGCTCGGCGATGCCTCACCAGGGCCGGGGATTCAGCCAGTACGGTGTCAGCGGCTCACCCACAAAGTCTAAAGTCACCAGTTGCCCCGGCTGCAGGAAACCGCTGCCGCGTTGTGCCCTCTGCCTCATGAACATGGGCACACCTGTTTCTAATTGCCCAGGTAAAGTGTGCTGTGCGGAGTGTACGTGTGTAGACAGGTGACCAGCAACAGGCGACACCTTGGAGCAGCTTAAGTGTTTATTATACCTAACTGAGCATTTGCATTGGATTGACTGAGTGGACTTTGATCAGCATTCAGAGGTAGATGCACCTGGACATTCAGCAGCCAATCCAGTTCCCTTATCGCTGTGATGTCACTCATGCCAGTGTTGACATAGATAGTCAGATTTTATTGATTGTTAATATTGACTTGTTGATAAATCTTTGCTGGCAGGAACGGGGAAGTCAGATGAGAAGGTGGACTTGACGAGGGAGAACAAACTTGCTCAGTTCAACAACTGGTTCACCTGGTGTCACAACTGTCGACACGGCGGCCACGCTGGCCACATGCTCAGCTGGTTCAGGTGGGACTCTCACTGGATGATGCACATGTGTGGGGGCTATTTTCAGACATGTGTGACCATGCTGCTATGATCTGTGGACCTCCTGTTCATTGGATTTTCAAATATGAAACAAAAAATAATATTTCATTCATTCATTTTCCTTAACCGCTTATCCTGTTACGGGTCGCGGGGGGGCTGGAGCCTATCCCAGCTGATAGAGGGCGAGAAGTGGTGTACACCCTGGACAGGTCACCAGACTATCACAGGGCTGACACATACAGACAGACAACCATTCACACTCACATTCACA
>JAPZEB010000025.1:4098119-4109480 GCA_029783705.1 Chaetodon striatus | reverse complement strand
ATATATATATAAAAATATAAATAAAAAATAATTATGCAAATATTAACTAAAAAAGCATTATAAATACAATTATATATTTTTATAAAAAATCAAAGGGAAAAATTATGACAATTGTATGACGTAAGTAGGGGAGTATAGCATGTTTTATTACAATTTTTCAGCTTCCATATTTGCCACAAAAGTTAAAAATGGTTGCAGAGAAGCATGCAGTTGATCCTGCAGATTTTTTTCCCCAATTGCAAATGATACATAGCATCCTCGATTTAATGTCCATATGTTGGAGGCAAAGAGTTAATCAGGGAGAGTTTAACATGGATGATGAAATAAATAAAGAATCTATAGTTCTAGGAGAAGTCGATTACTTTGCACTGGGGATATGTGACAAAAAAGCTCAATAAAGTTCTTCAGAAAGGGACTTTTATTCTGAATTATTCCATGTTTATGTGATTAAACAGACAACCTATAATTTAAGTCATTTGTTAAAAGTATTTGACACATTTTAAAGAAGCCATGAGGGAGTAATGGGTCTGATATCTTGCTTTATAACAGAATTGATCCTTACATAACAATATTTTTTACATCTTAATTTTCAGACTTATTCACAGTAGTAAGACATCTCTGACCTGATTGGATGATCCATAGACACGCTCTGACCAATCAGCGACGTTACTGTAAAACGCCACTGTCCAATCACAGGCTGAGAAGGGACGAGCATAGCCCGCCCACAGGCAGCAGCCAGTAGTCTTGTCGATACAACTGTCATTTATGATGGGGAAGACGGAGCGAGAGCTGGAAAACGCCAAATAAACCTTTCAAGAAGTATCGAAAACAACTTTTAAAGTTACTTGTGTTGTGTTTAAAGCTTACGTCGGCATGTGTCAGTAACTTAAAGGTAAGTTACAAGCATATAATGCGTGTTTTCCCTCGAGCGCACGAGTTGAAATTTTAAAAAAAGGAAGCTAACGTTTTTTTTCTTTTGCTAACAAGCTAATGTTTATCTTACCGTTTCCCCCTCACCACCACCACCACCTCCACCACCACCTCCACCACCACTTTCTTCCCTAGTGAGGCAGCAACTTTGGCACTACGTCTTTATCACCGCGATAGGAAGTACAGCCAGTTTCGGAGGATGTCAGCCCCCAGCAACTCGCTCCAGCAGCCCAGGGTGAGACGCAGCAATGCGGGCTCCCCCGGCTCGTTCAACAACAGCAGCTGCCGTTTGCACCCCATCCGTGCCACCGTGCCCTACCAGCTCCTGCGCGGGGGTCAGAGCAGCCCGACGCGGTCTCAGACCCTCTACGGCGGAGCCACCAACAGCCGAGGCTCCAGTCCCCCCTCCAGCCCGTCACTCAGCTCAGGAAGTGCAAATGCTAAGCAAAGACTGTCCCCCGAAAACAAGGACTCCTCCTGTGCCCCAGACTCTCCAGTCTCCAGAGGTAAAGACGCTTTTCTTGAACTGTTTTGCCTCACATAGGCCAAGAAATGCCATGTCACCACGTGCTGTTGCCCACTGATAACTTGTCATGGTAACTTTTTTTTTCTGCCACGCTAACTAGTATACAGTTATACAGTTAGATTATGATACTTTAATTGTGTAAAATGGGCCAAATATCACATTTGAGACAATGACCTTTAAGTCTGAATCGAGCTGGCACTTCATTTGCCAAAGGTTGATGCATTAACTATTTAGCCTATCATCCACTCACACAATTAGGCACTCATAAAGAGAATAGAGTGCACTATTGGCTCTCTTATTTCCTATGGACTTTTGACAGGAGAGAAGGGGGAGGAGAGAATTGGCAGAAAGACATGCTTTCAGTTGTAAAAGGGGCCACGTCAGTCCCAGTAGACACAGTGCTGAGTGAATAGTCAGGTGTTGCTTATTCTGACTTCTCTCCATACATGCAGCGTGGAGCACTCATGGCACATTCAGACCATATGCTGGGAGTCTGCATGTTGCCATGCATATGGATCACAGAGGCCAGTGCTGTGTCGTTTTGTGTCACGCTCAGCTGCTCCTTGGAACTGATATGGAGACAAACTAAAGGAGGGCATGGGAGTCCAGGCAGCCCTAAATCCGCATTTTCCAGTGTTTCACTAAATCTCATTTATGTGACAGCCTTTCCTGCCAAATATCCACACTGTGGCGGGTTTTACGGAGCTGTAGCAGTTTCTTTTTGCAGGCCAGAGCTACATTTTTTAGCGAGAAGACTACTGCTTTTTTTGTTTTTGGTAAACCCTGTGTTTTATGTACAAAACACGCTCCTAACTACACACTATCTGGCAGGGCACATTGTGATATGAAAGTGTGTGAATGCAGCTTGGTTTTCCAGTGTGTGGAGACAAAAAGAGACTCCTTCTAGTTCTGTTAACCTCAGTGGGTATTTCTGACTCTGCATCAGTTCCCATGAAAAGCACCAGGTATTCTCACCACGAGTGTTCTGTACTTAATGTGATTAGGTCACAAAGCGCAGCACAGCAACCACATTACACCAGATGGATCAATGCTACCTTCATTTGTCACGTCTAATAGCTTCTCCCTCTTACCTTTTAACCAAAATGGCAGCCCTCCTGTCTCAGTGCAGCATGGTAGTTATTGTGGAGTTGTGTGTGGAATCTCATGTTTGTGACGTGCTTCACATTCCTCAGTTCTTTGAATGAGATGACCTCCAACCCTGACCAGTGTACCATGCAAGGCAGGAAACGAAGTCTCTTCCATAACAACAGCGTAGGCAGACTTACCAGGCACAACGAATTTCACCCGTGTTTGGCTAGCGGTTGGTGTTGATTTCCCACCCCAGTGGCATGCCACGCATACCTCAGTCCTCTGAAAGAGTCGACCTCTAACCCAGGCCGGTGTCCCATGCTCGCGGTGATGATGGAGACTTGACCCTCCTTCACTGCTGTGACCTCACAGTCCAAACACGCATGAGAGGCCTCTGATGACGACTATGACCATGTCATTGTGGGTTAGCAGCAGTCAAAAGAAATGCAAACTTGATTTAGTCATCTTCATCTTTCATCACAGCAGCCCAGCTTGATGTGACTGAAGCGGGAGGCTTTGCACTTTGTAATTTATCATTCATTGAGGTACTTTGCACCCACTCGCAGATATAATGCTCGCCATTTAGTGGGAAAATTCAGTCCAAAGTGCCTCGCAGTGCCATCAGTGTTAGTGCCAGACAGTGTCACACTGGTAATGGACTGCACTGGTGTTCAAACAGTTCAGATCATAGCCTGATGATGAAGGACAGACTGAAGTGTATTATATTCCACATCATGACCTTTTAGGTTCACTAGCATGACATCATTCTCTTACCACACTGTCCCAACAATGATAGTCTAGCTCTCTGTCAAAGTGCCAGCTGTGCTGAAACGGCCCTGCTTCATTGTCAACCATTCAAACTGCAGAGTAGGAACAAATGTGAAAATGAGCGTGTTGTCCCAATCAGTCGACGCTGTTGGAACTGTGCTTTGTTTTTTTTTATTTTTTTAGTTTTATTAGCTGGCACACAACTGACTGTGTAGCATCTGGTTGGACCTTGATGTTAACTTTGCTTACTCTTCACTCCTCAGCTATAAAAGTAGGATTTGTTAGCACTGTTAGCATACACTCCTCATAAATCGAGATACACTGAAAGTAGTCCAAACTAGCTTGTTGTAGGAGGTACCCACCGGACTTACTGACTGATGCTAATGATGCTAACAAGCCATTTCCTGACCAGCTGAGGGACAGATGTTGAAACTCATAACTTAAACCCCCCCCCCCAAGATTAACATCATTCATATTGTATGAAAGACAGTCAGTTACTGCTCGCAATTAACATACTTTTTTAGCTTGAGCAACTCGTGCAGAACATTTATGAAACATGAGCTGCGGGGCGGCCCAGTGGTTAAAGAGATTCCTCCATGATGATGTTTAATGTTTTTTTATTTATTTAGCATAGTACACGAATGCACAGTATCAAAAGTATTTACAGAATCAATAACCATACCTCTTTTATCAGCAGTTTATATAATACAGTCAATAATATAACAAATAATAATTGAATTTTGGCAAATATTAAATAGTACTAAGTACTTTCAGTAGTGTCAGTATAATTGGACACTGTATGGATTCTTAGCACCCCTTCTCAAACGGATACTTCGCCAATTTTCAACCAGCTTTGTATCATAACAGCGTGGTTAGTATGTGTAAATGAATTATAGTAAACTTACTATCTTATCAGTACAAATCTCCCAGCTTCCCTCCCAGGAAACACGTTATCTGGCGGAGTTTCACTTTCGCAGCCTGTTGCTGCAACTACAGGCTATATTTTTAATATTGCTCGCCACCCATGCTCTCGCCACGGACAGAAAGAGTATTAAAGTGGATCAAGAGACAGACCCGCCCCCCTCTGTCTCCCTGTCAAACTCAAACCAAACGACCATCAAACAGTAAAACTAGGCAGTGCTGATCAGATTTAAACCAAGATTATGTTACTGTGCTGCCTATTTCTTGCCTAAAATGCTCTCAGAAACATATTTTAGTGCCCTGTTTAGCTGTAATAGCTAGAGTTTATAAACAGGAAGTGGGTGCCATACTGTTTCCCGCATAGTAAAAAAAAAACAGAGGCTGAAAAAACTCAAATTGTCAAACTATAAATTGATCAAATAAACCAAGATTCTGTCACTGCATTGTGTATTTCTCACCTCAGATGTTCACATGTTTCAGCTTATTATTTAACTGTAATGTAAGATCGTTTGTTACCAGCTGGCCGCCATTACATTACATCATCTACCAGCAGGTGCATTGTTCCGATTTGGCGCTGTGCATTCTGGTAGTTGTAGGTTTTCTACCTCTTGAGCAGAGGTGAACGTCACAGTCCTTTTTCTCTGGTCGTGTAGCACCGATTTCTAAAATATCTGCGTCTTTATACTGCATAGACATCCTAGTTTTATGAAAATATGAGTCTTGAGTGGGCATTTTTTGTGTTTCATTATCCACTGTGTAGGTAGTGTGAGTAGTTACAATAAACTTGAATTGAACTGTATAAAGTATGTTCCACATTTCCATATGCTCTACACGTGTCTGATAAAGTGACACATAAGCCCTAGCAGGTTTAGCTTTAGCACAAACTAAAATTCTGGTATCATTTTATTGAGAATTTTTCAGATACCAGAAGAGATTTACTGTGATCACGAGATCAGGCTAAATTATTGTGACTTTCCTCTCAACAAATGTTGTGTAGTCTTGTAAAAACCTACAGGAAACCATTCTGCTCTGCTTTACTGATCTGGACCACATGTTTGTTCTCACATTTGCCTCTGCTCTACGGTTAATAAACCACCCATTTCTTGACTTGACCCATTTATCCCCCTGGAAATGCTGAGACTTTTTCACAGCTTGCCGAATGCCCGGTGAAGGAAAGTTCTTATTAAGATTCAACCTGAAAATATTCCTTTTAATATCACATCCACCACTCACTTATCCCTGGAATAAGCAGATGGACTGCTTTGATGTCTTGGCTTCTTTCACACTGTTTCTCTTTTCTCATCAGGAGATTATTCTAGTCTGGCAAGTGGGGAGACGATGGAAAATAACCACAATCCCAGTTCTGAGAGCACTGGCTTGGCCTATATCAATATTGATGGAAATTTAGCCTGCTTCCTTTGTCTACAATGCTTCAGGGAATTTTACTGTAGCCCAGTAAGCTTACTTAGGCAATACCTTTGGGTGGGTAGGCCTGTGTATTCTACGAACAAAGAACAACAATGAATGGCTATGTAGTTCTGCTAGGAGAGGGGTGCCTCATGTAGATAGTTCAGTCTGTGTGCTGGTTTGTCTGCTCATGTTGGAAAGGCCTCTGCTGAAGCCTACTCAGACATGAACTGGATTAAATGTTTCCTGATCATCACGTTATTCCTTTATTCTGTCTTTGATACGGAAATGAAGGAGCTTTTATTTGCTCTCAGTAATCACACAAAATGTAATTGAGGCTTATAAATTTAATCCAGCTCTCACTGCAGTCTCATGCTATTCTTAAGCTAATGTCTTTGTGTTTGCATGTTTTGTTTTTCTCCTTTTTTTTTTTTTTTAACTGCGTGTCACTGCAGGAATGTTGAGTGGATGCAGGCAGTATTGATGTGCATTGTGGTGTGGTTGTTTATGAGTTCTTATGTGGGTGGTGTGTGCTTAACTGTTCTGGCTCACAGCAGACTGCTCTCATAACATCAGATACTCCTGCTCAGCCATTTACATTTGCCTCAGGCCTCGGCTCTCGAGCCTGTTGTTTGCCCTGCACTAATACTTATTAGATTAGAAGAAATGTCCACACTTTGAAAACAAGAACAGATTGCAAGCCGAGGACTCATCTCAATAAAACACTGTTAATTACAGTAGTTGAAATGCTGATTATAATGTGTTGTTCTTGATCACATTCTGACTTTTTTTAGCCAGTGACCTGAGCAACAAGTCACTCTATGATTGACTGAAATATATTTCTATTCTTGTAATGTGAAGAAGTACCCACAATCCAGTTTGTGCTCCCACTGCAACACATTTGAAGAAACTAGGTCAAGGAAACTAACTTATTTTGACAGTAAGACTCTGATTATGCAATAGCTTTTCGTTTCAGGATGTTTTACATGATCATTAGTCAAAAATGTAAACCATTATGATTGCGTGCCACTCAATATATGGCCCACAGTCCTTTGCTACACATTTGCACCAAGAGATTTACTACACAGTGACACTGTAGTGCTTTAAGTTTAATACCATTGTGTCGTATTGACACAGTCAGGAAAGTTGGCACATAGACTCAAAGATGCCTCAGGGTGTTGGGGAGTATTGCTCACTTGGTGCTGACGCCTGCATGGGTGTGTGTTTGTGTGTGTCTGATCCTATTTCTTTATTCTTTTTCAATTCATAGCAGAAAGGTCCAAGTTACAGGTTCGGAGTTCTAGTGCCATTCGGCGGACATCTTCCCTGGACGCCATCACGGGGCCATACCTCACTGGCCAGTGGCCTCGGGACTCCCATGGACCCTACCCCTCCTGTATGAAAGACAAAGCCACACAGGTACATCCCATTTAAAAAAAACCAAAACACTATCTTGGCTATAGGCCTGAATATGGTGGGCCTTATTATATTATTAATGATGGTATGATAGAGATGAATTATAGAGTTGCAAAGAAGGATGAGTCGCTGGTTCAGGAGGTGTCTCCCCATTGTGTATTCCCATTGCAAATTAGCTTTATCGACATCTTAATGTTACTTAACATAGAAACACGAGACTCCTCCAGATAATCTGATTATACTGTTGGTTTATGATATGATCTCCATGAGAAACCAGACAGTGTAGACAGGAATAAATACTACCATACCCATGAGCCTCCTTTGACTTTGCCATGTTGAAAAAGTAGGGCTGCTCGATAATGGCAGAGATCCTAATCACAATTATTATGGTTATTATGTAACCCAATTACTCATTGACTTCGGAAACATCCTGCATTTATTAACCTTTAAAAAAAGAAACATGCCTTTTTAACTATGGCTTTTTAAAAAAACTTAAACTGTAATTTAACTGTAGGTGGTTTGTTGGCCATAATATATGTAACAGTGAAGGCACTTAAATGCTTGTTTATGCAGAGCAGGCACAGTGGACTGGCTAAAATGCACACATGAAGGCACATTGTAGCTGAGCTCAAGCTCTTTAGCCATATGTTTTAATTCAGCGTTATTTACAGCGTACAGTGCATGTGAATGTGGGTGTATATTCTAACCGAAAAACACTTTGGCATGGTCTAAATCTGCACTGGGAGTCTGAATGTTGGACTTGCCTTTCAGTCGGTGTTATCGACTTATTTGGGTGATGCTGTAGTGAAGTAAATGTTAAATGTAGCCTCCACTTTGTAGTGTAATACGAGCTCAATAGGCTGCACCTGCAGGGAAGGGGTGGCAGTAGGTTGTTTTTAGAAATGAAGTCACTAGCAGGTCTGAAAAATCTTGCTAAATCTAGCACAATAATCATTTTATCTCGATTGTCTTTTTTTTCATAATTGTTGAAAGCCCAGATCTTAATTGCAAGAAGGCAGTAAGAGGCGCAAATAGGAGCGGTAGCATTTTCAAAATGCTTTGTTGGATTTTTGAACGCTGCACCACTGCTGAATTAATCCAAAATTACTGGTTAAGGTACACACCAAATGACCACAGGGCCCACTGTTTCAAGAAAAAAAACCTCAGATAAAGGGAAGTGGTGCTTCATTAGAGCTACACAACTAACTGAAATATTATCTAGATGACACAGTATGGTCATGTGCAATATCCAAATCGCAGGAGCTGCAGTTTTTTGATGAAGGGGAAAATGTGTCACAACAACATTTCATTATAAATGAAGCGTTGTGGTGCAACAGAGAGGCCCCAGCCTACAAATCATACTCCAGATGTAAGGGGGCATGCTTTTTTGGCACAGACCCCAGTAAATATCACATTATCATCATTTATATATTTTTTTCAGTGGAAATGAAATGCAAAAATTGCCTTTCCCACTGATATCGGGACTCATTTTGCAATTGGAATATCTGTCAACATAATTGCAACATGATTTTTTTGCATATTGTGCACTACAAAGGCCACAGATGTCGTCTTCTTGTAACCAAACTGATCTTGAGACCAGATGCATCACTGATTCAGCTCAGCGGGTGACAGTAATTGATTGATCACATTGTACGTTTGGTTTGGGGTAATTAATCAATGAAGCATGTTGCAAGGTTGCAAAGTAAGGTTTGGAAAAGTAGGGTTAGGGTTAGATTACATTCAGGAGGGGATATGTGAGGAAGGAACTCACTGCACAAGAGACACCAGGCTGAAGTTTGTTTAATAATCACGAAGCATTTTACCCAATATGGTTTGCATTGAGTTATTGTATTCTTGTCATAGCAGAAATACCTCAAGATATTATAATACGGCCACATGGCCCACACATTGGCCAGAGTGTCCGGTAAATCCCCAAATTCCACGCTCATTTTTCAATTCTCCCAGAAAATTATGGTAGCTGGGACTTCCAAATAATTGTTGGTTTCTGTCATAGTGGCTGGTGGAGAAGACAAATTTACAAGACGTGGCCAAAGATTTTGTTATAGTAATCTGGTGGCTGGCGGTGGAGTTTGCTGCCAATACAGGCCTAAAAGCCTTCACTGTCAATATTCTGAAATTCCCTCACTGCTCTACATTTTTAATACATTATAACACATCATAAGAGCTTCACGTTGAGCCTCACCGCAGTGTTCCTGGATAGCAGCCCACACATGATCAGCCACTTATCGTGCCATGCCACTGATGGCTGAATGCAGTTTTTCTCTAAGAGCTTAAATTTTTTTTTTTGGGGGGGGGGGGGGGGGGTTGGTTTGTGTTATGAAAGAATATTGACTATGCATGATCATGACAAGGGTTGCTCCCTCTTTGCTAACAGAAGCCTTTCATGTGTCTGAATGAAGACCGCCAAGCCTAATTTACATGGGCTTCATCCCTTTAACCCCTCATTTGCCTCGCATTTCTTTGTGTGTAGGTTGAGGAAGTGGTGAGAGAGCCTACAAGATCTCTTGAAGTGGCTGAATGCAGAGTAAATACCTCTTATTACAGGGTTCCCATGCAGCCCTGGAAAGACTAAACAAGTACGGAAAATCAATTTGGTAATTATCAGTTCCTGAAAACTGGGCATGTATACACAGTGATCTCGTAGACCTACTGTTTTTTTGGCACTCTGTGATATTTGCTGTGCTGTATAGTGACACGGCCTCGACCATATTTCCCAGCCGTTATCAGCAAAGATCTGATTGAAGGCTGACCAAAATGAAAATCCAGTTTAGGAGATTTATGTCTGTCAAAGCTGTGGAAACTCGAGATGGAAAACATTTGGCGATGTTGTAATGATGTGGGAGAGTATGACACACTTGACAACCCTTGAACGATAAATGCACAAACTCCCCCAAGGATAGTGAGAGCCCACTTCCTGTTAAAAAGCTATGCCTGGGCCCAGCTCTTTCTTTAAGACAACAACAGCAGAGAGCAGCAGACAAAAGGTCCCTGGCCTCTTTTGTTGTGCATTGCACAAGTTCAAGACAGCCTCTCCTTTGAGCTGTTATGTAGCCTTGCATGGAGGTGAAGTTGTTTGCACCTGTCCCCCAGGCTATGCCTGAGTCGAGGAGAAATCCCACTGCTTACCACCTGGCCCTCGTGGCTGCACGGCCCGCCTGCCTTTTGTGTGGGAGTTGAGGAGCAGAGGGCCCATACATATGCTAATCACTGTTCCGGGATAGGTCTGTGTGCCCTAGGCCCTGTGGTTACAGAACACAGAGAATGTCTGTATGAAGATTAGGGCCCTGACACACCAAGCCGACCTCAAAGAACTAGAACCGACAAAGGCAGACTGATCAAACAGTTTGCGTTGCCTCACGTCTTCTGTTAAAAGTTGCACTCGAACACAAGACAAAGATAACAGGCGATGGCCAGCTGACCACTGACATGCATGTATGTTCTGCGCCTGTGTCAGAGGAAATAACTAATTAGCAGTCTGATCTGAAAAACATAATGAAAAGACAAACAGACTAGCCTGCTGATTGTCATGCCACTGTTAATCTACTTAAAAGTTCTCATATAGGACTGAAATATGGGAATATGGCTGAGACATTCGAAACTGACACTGTAAACTTTATCCCTTTTTACACAAAGATTGCGCCACAGCGCTGCTACCAAGTCCCCTCATTATGCTGCCTTTGCTTTTTTACTCAGAATCAAACAACAGCAGCATAATGGCAGCCCAGTGTGTGATTTTTAAGATAGCATGCTGGCGTTCCACAACCAAAAGACGCGTGACGGGCGTGACATGTAACACAACAGCTGCACCCTCTAGTGCGACAGATAGCATGCACAAAGACAGCACTTTCTGAAGAATATCAATGACATAACATGGAAACAACAGTCATTTATCGTCCCTGTTACGTGGCTGCTGATCTCACTGTCTGCTTGCAGGGTAAGGAGCTCCCTGACCTCATTGTCCTTCCTATTTGCAGATATTTTCGGTTGCACTTCTTTTTCGAGTTAGCTGCTAACTGCCTTCGGCTGCTTTTTAAATCTCCTGGCACACATACGTCGTCAAAAATGTCACCAACGTCCAACTTTTATAAAGAACAGCGAAGCGGAATAACAGTGCAACATATCCCTCTTTAACAGGAAGTGTGAAAGGGGCTTTTGTTTTGCTGAATGCTGCTGATAAAACAATTGTTGTCAACAAAAGTTGTCATCAAATACGTAAAGAAGCTGTATGTGACATTCTTAGATGGCAGCAAACAACTATTTGCTGTGTAAAGATATAGTGGAGC
>JAPZEB010000025.1:4028355-4040328 GCA_029783705.1 Chaetodon striatus | reverse complement strand
TACATCTGCTGTAAACATAACATTTGAATCAATTCAACACATATTGTATGCATTTAAACAAAGGGACAATTCTTATGACAGAGTGTTTCTCCACACTGTAATGACATTGGTGCCATTTGATGACGTGTTTGGTGACAGAAAATGCAGAAAAATGCGGAGAAATTGCGGGACTTTTGAAAAATTGCAGACCTCGGTTGAATTTGCGTTAATGATTGCGATTTTCTGGAGGGACTGAAACACACAACTGGCCCTATTTAGAGTGTTTGGTGTATTCATATCGTGGAAATATGGCGCTGCAACATGGCGATCTCTGTGGATAAAGACCTGCTCCTTATGTTGATAGAAATGTCTCATTCTCAGGTAACAAAAACACAAATAGTCTTATTTTCAGGTGATTACACACCAAAGAAAACATAATTATTACATTATATTTCATTATCTGTCTCATGTCTGGATGTCTCAGCAAATATGACCAAGAGTTCTTTTTATAAAAAATTACCAGCGGCAGCTTCAACGTCAGATTTTTCTCCACATTGTGTGTTGCAAGGTCCAAACTTATGTTAAGGAGGAGCTCGTGACCTTCTTTCCAAATACAAGAGCATGTCTTTGGTTAAATGTATTTCTAACACTTGATCCCTGGTGAGGTTTAACGTGAATTCAGTGGCAGTTATCATATGAATGACCTTTGACCCCTAATCCAGACTGTAAGCCCCATTTATTTTTCATGAATATTTCTATTCTGAGTTGTGAAAAGACTGTGGTCTCTAATGATGAAATGAAATATCATTTTTCGTAGCGCGGTAATTACTGATGCTTCTCAGTAACTGAGTTTTAGTCTCAATGGAGTCCTGAAACCAGATCAAGGGATATTAGGAAACTGCTTTGAGCTGGTTTAAGTGACTGTCAGGCTAATTAGTGACAGTGTGTGTGTGTGTGTGTGTGTGTGTGTGTGTGTGTGTGTGTGGATACAGCATTTTAAGGTGCAGATGTAAAGAGTGTTTTCTAAACAATTCAGATCGGAGCAGGTTCAGGGCTCAGGTGGTTTTATCATTGTGTCAACCAGGAAATTAGATTTCCTGCTGCACTGTGTTTTGAAAAGCAACATTATTTTCTGCCACTTCATGTTATGAATAATTTTGTAACAGGAGGTGTCACTTGATTTTTTTGGAAAGGGGATTTCTTCACTATTTTCTCCGAGATTATCTAAAGTGCGTGCCCAGTCATCATCAGACCGAAGTGGTGGTTGTTGTTGTGGGGAAGTCGCTCTGTTGTCGCCGGCGTTATGTCTGGTCCCCAAACTGTGACATGCAATTAGCTTTCATCTAAAGCACCTGACAGTCTCTGGATTAGAGCACTCAGAGGCACATTCACAGAGACCCCACTTCACGGATTAGAGCCCAACCTGTAATCCAGCCCGGGGAGATTAGGCAGATCAGAGGCAGTCCTGACTAAAGCAACGTTTATATCCAGAACACCCCGACTGACTGCACCAACACTCGGAGGGCCAAGATTTACCTCTCGCCGGCTTCAAAAACATGCAAGCCTCGCACAAAGAGAGAGTGTGTGTGTGTGTGTATGAGAGTGTGAGAGTGTGTGTGTGTTAGATGTATGAATGTGCCTGAAAGAGATACCGCAGAGAGAAAAGTGCCGCTGGATAAAGGACAGGAGAAAAACAAACATGGCAGCGTAAAGGTCAACAGTCACACTTTGATAACTCTGGGTTTAACAGATATTGGATTTGTCAATATTTGGTTTTAAATATCAAACTATATCATCTGTGGCTGAAAGTGAGATTTATTTTGCACTTAATTGACTCAGGTTAACTGTGAAATTTTTCAGAAATGTATATTTGATTTTAGTAGTAGTTGTAAAATGGTTTTTCGTGTGTGGCCTCTGAAAAAGACGCAGTGTCATCTTTCGACTGTTTGTCACAGGCTGCGTTTGTGTCTGAATTCTGAGCATTTCTTGTCTTTTTTTTTTTTTTTAAATTGAGTTTCAGCAAAAAAGAAATGAAAATTCATTACACAAATATGCTCAGCTATCTCTGCCCACCCAACCCTACCCTTCACCAGCCACTCTCCACCCCTTGGCGCAGCGATGCCCCACAATCCCCTCAAAAGATAAAATATTATTAAATAAAATAAAATAAAATAATCATAAAAAAAACTAAGAAAAAAACAATAGCAATTGAATTGAAAAAAAAAAACTGGAAAAAAACAGAATTTTGAGCCTTTTACTTAGAAACCATTGTTTCCCCTCTAGACCTCACAAGTGTTTCATTTAAATTTTGTTTGTGACCACAAATAATTAACTTCTCCGTTATTCCACAAGAAATAAAAATAAAAATTAGAGAAAAAAGTGGGGAGAAAATGAAGAATACAAATCAATGAAGCAGAGCCATTTTTTCTTTTCAACCCCATTAATCAACCAGACCCTTCAGGAGCATCTCATAACCCTCATAAACTCTGTGTCAAAGCACTGTGAGGGTGGATTACATGTCTTAGCCCCTTCACCACAGTCATGAATATTTTGTAAAATGTTTATCTGTAAAGTCACACAAATGAAATCTGTGCACTGCACTCTAAAATTTAAAAACAGTGGTTTAAGTGAGATCTACATCAGGCATTATATATATCGCTGAAACAATTAGTTGATAAATCGAAAATTAATCTGCAACTATAAATTGCAGTGACGTGATGCTGCTTTTCTTTGTGATAGTGATTTAAATATCTTTAGACTGTAAAAACCAAACATCTAATGTACAGACACAACTTGATCTCAAGGAAATTATGACGACCATTTTATTCCATTTTATAGACCAAACAGTTAATCTGTTAATTGAGTAAGTGATCTGCAGATTAGTCAATTAATTTAAAATGGTAGATGTAGCTCTAGTGTCGACATAAATGTACCCATCAATCACTGTGATCTGCATGATTACATGTCAGTGTACTGTCAGAGTGGACCAATCAGAGCAGAGCTGGGTAACACTGTGTGATACTCCACGAGGGAACAACGTACTGTACGGCAGCATTTACCATAAAATGATAGAAAATGTAAATGTACAATTTGATTTCTGATTTTGATAAGTTCTGCATGAATTTTATTTTAATGAGGATGTAGAAAAAAATCTATAAGAACATGTTGAATGTGCCTCGTCACAAAATTCTGTGAAAATTAAATACAATTATAAGTTATACAAGAAGGAAACAGTTACCATCGAAACTCATTTACTTACAACAGAAAAGAAAGAAAATGAAGAATAAAGTACAAACTTGCAGTAAGTCAGGATTAATAATAATGCCCCTAAAAATTAAGAGACTGGATCATATTGACTCTCTGTTGATATTCTGTATTTTCTTTATGGTCAACAAATGACGTGAAAAGACGAACCAACTAGCTAACGATAAACTGATGCCGTCATGCCGTCTTTGGCCCATCCCACACTGTATCACAAGACACCAACATTCCACCACCGTCCTCCGGTCTTGCGTGTACAAAACAAACTTAAAGGAAAAACACAAAAAAATAAAAACAAAACAAAAACCAACATCCCAAATAAACTGCTCACACACTACGAAACATTTTCAGATTATCTCGATATAGAGCTCTTTCTTCTTGCCCAGGCTCCACATAACTTTCTAATTTGTTTGTTTCAGAAGTGACGTGACATCTCAGTGTTTAAATCTTACATATTTACAAAATCAACATGTATTTCTATCGTTCTAAACAAAGCATCGCAAAATTCACAACAAAAAAGGCGTCAGAAAACAATATTGAACTCCGACTAACAAATACTGTGTGAATCAGAATCTGACTTATCCTCTTCCTCTGTGCCACAGAGCTGCGTTATTGTCCAAAAGCTATGAAACACACCGATGAGCTGAGCTGCTGCACTGTAACACACACACCCTGTATTTATTTTGACCCAATCACACACACACTCTGTCCTGCTGCCACAAATACTCACTACGAGACCTAATGTGGATTCATCCGCTGCTGAAAATAGTCCCAAACAAATGCACTACTTCTTCCTGTTTGAGTGACGTTCACAGAAAACTACAGTGCCCTGCTTGTTTTTCTTTCTTTTTTTTTTTATTTGGAAATGACTGCGCTTAAAAATAAAAAATGAAATATTTGTGACCCACTTTTAAAGATTTATGTCTGTAGTAGGAATCAGCGGGCTCGGGGCTGAGTGCCAGAGACTGAGTAAGGAAGTGGGGAAGGGTTGTGAGACGTGCGAACACGTTGGTCTTCGTCATTTCTTGAGATTTGTTGACAATATGAAAAATACAGAATTTGTCCAGCCTTATTTTTTACTAACTGCTTGAGAAAGTTTCAGGTGTGTGTGAACTGATTTTCCAGCTTTGTAGAGACGAATAGAAACAACAGAAAATCTAAAACTGTAAAACTAGCGTTAAAAAACTGTCACCAAAAGAGTTACGTCTAGAATGAGCTAAATTGTTTAGTGGCACAGTTACAGTCCTTATAAAGACCTGCTGATCCTGGAAAGTAAAATTTTGTCGGGCCAAAAATTTAGCTCAAATTTCTTTGTTTGTTTCTACCATTTTTTTCCGTTCAAGGTTTTTTGGGAGGAGTTTTTCCTTATCCGCTCATCCAAAGGACAGAAGGATGTCGTGTGCTGTAAAACCCTCTGAGGCAAATTGTGATTTATGATATTTGGCTTTATAAATGAAATTGAATTGAACTGAAATTTAAAGACCCGACAAAACTATTTTCTTCTTCTACCATAGCTAGCAGGTCAAACATTGACACCTCATTTTCCTCCAAAGTTTGAACAGTTCACGAGAGATGTCCTGTGTTTGTTTGAGGTCTTCTGACGGGGTTATTGTGGGCGGAGCTCAGCTGGAAAATGTTATGTCAGTTGTTTGGTTGTTCGCTCGTGTTGCAGCGTCCTGACGTAGCAGATCTGCGGATGTTTATAATAATGTAAGATGGGATTTATTTTTCATAAACTTTGAAATGAGCACATTTCATCTGACGAAAGGGACGAATGGAAGCTGAGATTTATTTCCTGAGGACCTATCCAGTAGATTTTCTTCTTTTTCTCTGTTCATTATTTTGCATCCACGTAATTCAACGTTAACTACATAAATATGTTATTCACATATTTTATTTTGCTCTTTATGTTAGATTTGGGACTATTTATTATCGTTACCTTACATGCAGGTAATGAGAGTTATGATTACATTTGGCGGAGTGATATACATAAGATGTGAGATGCTGCTATTGTTGTCGATGTCCAGTTGTCCTACGGTCTTTGTCGGACATTAAAGTGGATCAAGTTACCACAGAAGCTGTCCCTGTGCTCTCACTTCACCCACAGCCCTCTGATAGTTAATTCAAGATGTTGAGATTCAAGATGTCACATTACGGCATATTTATTAATTAAAAAGGGGAAATGCTTGAGACATGAAACCAAGTTTTCAGGAGCTTGAAAGAAATCAGTTGTCGTCAGCGTTAAAGGTGTATTTCAGAGATTTAGTATTTCACTTCCATACAATTACATACAGGGGACAGATAAAATCATGTAAAAATTGAAGCAGCAGAGGCCAAAATATTTTGATTTTTCATGTCCGTAGTTTCACTCTAGCTCCTGTGTTTCCCATAATCCAAACAAAAGCACCTTCAGATCCGACCTGCCTGGTAAACGCCCTTCAAACTCCGCTCGTGCAGCCTGTAACGCAGTGGAATGCCCCTTTTTACACAAAAACTGCAGTGTAAAAAATTCAATTTGCAGTGTATATGAAATACAGTATTTTCATTCAAAGACACTGAAACGTATCTCCCAATCATATTTAGAGGCTTTCATTTCATGGCTCAGAGTTATTCCAACTTTTCGACCTGCAGTTTGTTATGCAGGAGTCTCCCAGCCCCCCAAAAACCCATTTAACTGTCTGTTAATATTATTCCCTGGTTCGGTGTATGAGGCAGAATCCCTCAACAAGATAACACAAACAGCATCGGTATGCAGAAGTCCTTTAGGAAACGACTCTCAAGATTGCCAGATGCAGCGTATAGGCAGGCTGTTGGACAAACCTAAATGCTATCTACTCTTGGCGAGGCTGTGATAAGGCGCAGGCGTCCGCTCTTTGAAACAGGAAGATAAACAACCCCGGCTTCCCTCGGGAGCTCGGAGGATATTCTATGGGCTGGACCCCCGAGCAGCCAACAAATTCCACCTTTAATAGAACCATCGCAGGAGCCAGATGACTCGGCGGTGGGCCGTACACAAAACCTTGCGGGGAAGAATGAAAGTGTGTGTCAGTTTTCATTTACCTGAATGCTTCGGCTGCCGTGCGGCGGAGGATTTGTGAGTGCGACAGTTCTAGTTTAGCAGAGCGGCGGGCTGATAGCAGATTTGGGCTGCCACTTTGCAATCTTGATTGGATGGTGTGTGTTCAGCTGCGGCGTTTAGAAATTAATAGACTTGTTGTCCTTTAATGTTTTTGTGTGCGTGAATAGCAGGCCGCGAAAAGTTCTTCAGATTTATTTACTTCTTTAAAATTGAGGCTATTAAAGTGAAGCTCTGATCCAGGGAGGCTTAAAGCATGAGGAGCTATTAGGGGTTAGAGTTTGGCTCAAGGACATGGCGGCTGTTGTGGGATCAAACCTGTGACCTTTCGGGTATGAGATAGGCACTCTAACGTCTCGCTCCACCTCCCAGCAAAAGCATATTTTAATCTAATTTATGACCTTCAGATGCCATGAATCACAAGTACTTCTCCTGTAACACTCGAGTTCAGGGAGAGAAACCAAATATATCGGAGTTTAAAGGAGATCTTCCTGCAGACAGGAGGAGAGTTTAGGAGTCCTTAGTGTGTTGATGCCGTCTTTAAAGTATTTTCCAGCTGTGCTCTGGGGATATGATTGTCGTCATAGTCATTTACAGTGAATCTAACTTGTCTCGCCTTGTGAGGTCCCCGCGTAGTTGAGCTGATGGATCAACTAAGGGCATTTGACGCCCACTAAGAGTTTAGGTCTATACTCTCCCAGTGATATCAAAGTGTTACCTGAGGGGGGTCAGAGATGATGACAAATCACAAAGTGTGTCGAGACATCACAGGCAGCTGTGGATGGAGCCGAGTCCTATCACTGCAGCACCGCTTTGAGAGGCCAGGGCACAATTATTACCATGACTTCTGAGGAGGATAAATACTATACGCGGACAGACTGCAGGATATTAGAGCAGGGGCAGTTTGAAGACGAAGAAGAAGGAGGAGGAGGAGGAGGAGGAGGTAGAAGGGGGAAGAGAGAGAGAGAGAGAGGAGAGGAGAGAGAAAAAAAAACTAGCCACCAGTTTTTCAACTTACCCAGAGGAAAAATGCATAATCATATTATTTCACACACGACTTGGTTCAAAGGCGGCCAAAATAAGTTTGTGAGGTTCCCATGGGTCTGTCAATCTGTTGAAGGAGCTGCAGGCGAAAGCTTAGGATGCACCGAGTACGAAACAATTATGATCATCCCATTAAAGCATAGCGAAGCAATTTGGCAGCCCAGTCTGGAAAAAAAAACACTCCCATCAAGTGATGCTTCGAGATCGGCTCGCACTACCATGATGCTATTAAACATACAGTATAACTCAGCGTACGTGGTGATTAATGTTTGTCTTTATATTGTGACAATGAGGGGATCGGCGTTAGTTAATGTTATTGCTCCTGAAATCGAAGAATCCTTGTTGTTCCTTCAAAGCAGGGAAGGCTCCGTAAAGTTAAAAAAAAAAAAAAAAAAAAGAGGAAGGGGGGGTGAAATGATTAGTGCGCTTAGTCAGCTGTGAAATTGAGTTTATGGTTTTCAAGACGGTGAATTCAATTCGATAATGGGTATTAAGTTGTAGAGAATAATTAATAGTAATTGACTTCTTTCCATCACTATGCAAATTAAACACAGATAACACCACGGGAGCTTTTTAAGGCCAGTCAAGTTTGTGGGGATTAAGTTTATGGAATTTTTGTTGGAGAGAGGAGTGGCTCCTGTTCTGCTTTGATTGCTTTGTTGACAGATTTATCAGTGGGTGAGGGGTTACTGTCTCTGCAAGGATTAAAGGAATTGGGTTGTCACAAACTGTCAAGGCATTGAGTTAGGAGCATTCTGGTCTGTTTGTCATAATGGGCTCAGGCTGTTCTCCGCCGTACTGTCAAATATATTCTTATTGAAGTGTGTCTGTAAATGGGAGAGAGGAGGGGAAGATGCAAAGGAGGGATTGAATGGATAGTGCTGAGGGAGAAATATCCAGCGGGATTGTGTGCGAGGGTGGATTTGTCAAGATGCAGATTCGGATTTGGGAAGCTTGTGTTCACAGTGACATTTGTTAATTTGTGGCCATGTTAATGAGTCAACGCGTGGAGCAGTTACGGATCAGGTTTGTGGAGGTGAGCTGTGTCGTCACAGGAGTCAGATTTATGGAAAACAGTTTAAAAACATGCGTCTAATCTGCCCTGACACCAGTGAAATGAGTCTGAAATCAACAAAATGGCATTTATCGTCACGTTTTCCAGACTTTCACGTTATCAGACTGCACCTGACGCGATCTCGCCGCAATAAATTCTGACTTCTGTGAGGTTGTCCTTGCACTAACCTGAAACTCACTCATCAAGATTTCTGTTTGCGCACATTCCTCGATGTTCCCGCCAGCGCACATTAATCACACAAACTGTAGAGATACAAGATGATCAGAGAATTCAGAAAAAGGTCAAATCAGAAAGACATTTAACTCACCAGAGAGATGACTGACAGCAGCAGAGCGGCAGCCCACAGACACGAGGTCTTCATGCCTCTTTGTGGAGCGTCCCCCCTCATGTCAAACTGTCCTTGATCTTCTCAGGCGCAAAAAAATCTCCCTCTGACTGAGCCGGGATCAGCTGCCGAACTTGTAGGAGAAATAGAGAGTGAGGAGAGGCGGTCCTGAGGCGGGAGAGCAGAGATGAATCTTCTCAGGCTCATTCAGGAGGGTCAGGTGTCTGCCGTTAAAACGCTTCAAGTGTCTACTGGGGTGATTTTTGATGCGAGCTTTGGAGGCGCTGTGTCGGGGAGCGAGGTGTTTGTACATCTGAGTGTCAGTGTGGAGGGATGTTTTATATGGTGCGCTTTGAGGTTCAGAGAGAGGGAGAGAGAAAGAGTGGGGGGAGGGATGGAGAGACAAATAGAGTGAGTGAGGAGGGGGGAGGGAGAGAGGAGAAAGGGGGGAGCAGAGAAGGAGGTTCACAATATGGACTTTTCAGAAGCAACTTTTCTTTTAACGTCGTCGGGGGCTGACATCTAGTGGCCGTCAGCTGCAGTGGCTCCTTTCACCTTAAACATCAGTGGGATACAGGAAGCTGCAACACTGAGCTCTTGTTGAGCAGGTGACGTTAAACACTCGCAGCCTTTATTTACAGCTTGTCCTCGTGACCCCGAAATAAAAGAATATTTAGTCCTCTAATGTCTGCATGTCGATAAAAACTGCACAGGACTGAATGTACTCCTCATGTTGAGATGTTGCAGCTTTCAGTTACAGCTTCTTCTCAACGTTTATCATGAACCACTCGAAACCTCGCAAAGAAATAAGTAACTAATTTAAGTTTTTATTATTTATTTTTTTCAAACATTTTTTGGGGCTTTTTGCTTTTATTTGATGGGGCGCTGTGGTGTAGGTGAGTGCAGCAAAGGATTGTGGGCTGGAGTTGAACCTGTGGCGCCCGCTCTACCAGGTGAGCTAGTGAGCGCCCTGGTTATCCAAGTTTTTAATGGCAAATTACAAAGCTAATAAATATTGCATTTATGTCAAAATTAAGTTTGTGAGAGCACCAGGTGGATTGTGGGTAAAGCAGGTGTCCCATATATGAAGCCAATGTCCTTGCAGCCCACTGCTGCACGTCACCCCCAACATTTAGACTGTCCTATCTAATGAAGAAAACAAGCCAAGAAATAAATTAATTAATTAAAAATAAATATTGAAAATAAATACAGATTTTTTTTCTGTTTTTTTCCCCCAAAATTATTATTATTATTATAATTATTATTATTCCAAATTTGTTTTTTTTTCTCCAAACAAATAAAATAACTCAAACTTATTTGCAGCTGATTAATATTACAGAAATAAATGAAATAAATATTAATAATTAATAAGTATCAAATAAAAAAATGATCATCTTTGGCCAAAGTACAGATGAAGAATAAACCTGTTCACTATAACCATTTAATACAATTGCAAATCGTACATGTCACACACAGTCACCACTCAGCTGCCGACCTTAAAGTCAAACTTAACCCGCAAATGACTATTTGTACATCAGTCACTCACCGTGTGTCACACTCATTACATGAAGAGAACATTATTTTTCATGTTTGTTTTGATTCCCTCCACACTGCACAGAGAATATAAGAACAGTGAGCATTCTTCATGAATTTAAGTAAACTGGGTCCACGTTTAACAACAGCCAAACTACATCAAAACATGGTTCACAACTCTCGTACAACTCGTGCAGTATAATCCAAGTCTCATTTATCCACTCACATAATCCGCACACATGCTCAGTAGTATGCAGTACACAGTCAGGCCACACCTCTAACAAGAGGAAGTGCTTTACATAGTAATGTTTCAGTGAAAATGCAGGTGTTTTAAAAGTCCTGATCATACGACTGGATAAATGAGACTTGGATTATACTGCACGAGTTGTATGAGAGTTGTAAACAGATGCTTTGGGATAGTTTTGCTGTTGTTGGCTCTCTTCCTCGTGTTTTTTGGATTCTCCGCTCACCATGGAGGCATGCGAAACAACAAAATGTTCTTTACACATTCAGCTAAACACACAGTGAGCAAACAATATACAAATGGTCATTTACCAGGTGAAGTATTCTTTTAAATGAACATTTTAAAGCAAGAGGAGAAGTTAAATTTGTGCTGGAAATATATTGTCATGAGTCTGTGATCATTTTAAAACTGATCAGTAACAAACAGCTCTGTTAAAGAGAACTTAATTTCTTTACTATTTATTATCGCACTTCCTCAAAGTTGATGTTTTTCACTGAGACACATAAAAAGAAACAGTCAAAAATGAATTAGCAAAGGCCAACTTTAGCTTTAAATGGGTCAAGCTTTAAAAACACTGGATCCTACACTTCCCATAATGCAGTGCATGTTTTGTTAGACCCTCCCTGCCTGGTAAACACCCACGTCTCTTAAACCCCATGCCTGTAGTTTGTTTTATTGGCTTTCTGGTTAAAATTCTTTCAGCCCCAAATTTCTCCACTGATGCCGTATGCGTGATTACCTTGATGTGATAAAGCTCGTCCAGAGCAACAGAACATTTAATACGACTGCTTTTAAGGTCCGAGAAGTACTAACTGTGACTACTAAAAGAATATTGTTAAGATAAGGTGACTACTAAGCACACCGAACTCCAGTTTGGGTACAGTAAGAAACAGTAACAAAGCAAAAGGAGAGGCTGTCCACACTCTGAAATTTCTCAGCTCCCAAACATGTCATCTTCTGTCTGACATGTTGCATCAGGCACTAGATGTTTGCCAAAGACCTTCCAGGTCGAAACGCTGCGCTAATAAAAAGGTGGGAGCCTCTCCTTTTCCCTTCTCATTAAATGGACACTGACACGTAAAATCAGTGAGCTGACCCGTAAATAAGATTAAATACGAGTTAATCATTTTATAATCTACACACACACAAAATGTGAAACCTGATGTTAAGATGTAGAACGGCTGCTTAAATGAACCTTAAATGAACACTTAATTGTTACTGCGAGAGCACACTGAAACATTTAGGGACTCATGTCAGTGATTTTGATTTGTATTTACCTGTTTAACTTCTTTTTTTAATGATTTTGCACCTTAAAGGAGCAGTGCAGTGATATTCTTCATTTTTCTTATTGTCAACAAATCCCATGAAAACAACCAAATAAACTCTGTAGTCAAAGCCTGACATGTATTGTCCCTCTGTGCCAGAGCTCAGATCGG
>JAPZEB010000025.1:3966298-3977459 GCA_029783705.1 Chaetodon striatus | reverse complement strand
CTGACACAGGGAGAACATGCAAACTCTGCACAGAAGGGCTCCCCCACCCTGGGTTCGAACAAGCTGTGAGGTTACAATGCTAACCACTGCACCACCGCGCCGCCCAAAAACTCTCACATATAAATAAATAAAAAATTTTTTTAAAATGATAATAGTAACGAAAACAAATAGTTCAACCTAATCATGTGCTGGTGCAACCAACTGGCAAAGTTAGTAGCATGAGTGGTACCAGTCGTTTAGCAGCTAAAGAACCAGGTATTTCCCTCAGGACTTGGTGGAGTCCAAAATCAGAGCTAAAACAGAGTGAACGTGGACTAACATTTGCCAGGTGGACACAAAAAATGAATAGTGTTGTTCTTTAACTGCTGAAGGTGACATATCCAACTGCCATATAAATCTAAAAGGCAATGAAATGCCATTGTTCACAGCTTGTTTTTCGCTGCCTATAAATGGTCCAAAAAAAAATCTCAAAGTAATTCAAAGTTTAAAGCAGTATAAAGTAAATCAAAATATTTTCTTTCTGTTCTCATTTATCACCGCAGAGGTGACACTATGCAAATGACCAAACCCAAAGTGACAACAGTCAAATGTGTCACTTGTACTTGGCAGCTTGAAGGCCGCGGTGATTGTGATTGCAGCCGAACATAATGTACACCCATTCAACCCTCCCTTGAAAAGTGGAGCTACGCTGAAATACAACCAACAACAGAAAGATTAGCCTGCGATCAGAGAGCAGCTTTACAGAGAGCAGCTGTGAGCAAGATTAAAAAGAGCTCCATTGACATTACATCATCATTACACAACGCACCTTGCAAAGTTTGCAATCACCTCACCGCAAGAAACAAAAACGATACAGCTGCTGAAAATGAAAAACAGATGATTAATTTATCGATTTCTCCTCTTGCTGTTTAAACGGATGAGGAGCTCATTCTGAAATGGAAGCTGTGTTTGCAGTGATGGTCATAGAGAGTTTTAAAGCCCGTTTTCATTTTGCTGATTTGTTGAGAAACATTTATCCTGACACACCCGTGGCAGCGGCCCAAAAACCTGCTCCATCCAAAATTCAATACATGTACAGTGCTGTCGTTTTGAGGAGACGTGTCTGCCACAAACAAACTGCTTTAATGACCTTACTGAGAGAAGGGACTCCTGCCCGCGGGGACTTTATGAAGACAGTGCATCATTTTGCATTTCCTGTACCTGTGATGTTGTAGAAGTAGTTGAAACAGTTGAGGTTCAGGCTGCAGGGCTCCTTGTCAGTCGTGTCTGGACACTGCCTCCCCACAGTGGGTGACCGCAGGGTGTATGCTGTCCGCACTCGACTGTTGGTTCTGGTACAAGGCTGAAACAGAGACCACACATTAAAAACTGGACAAAAACGTTTCTATAAATGCATAAATAAGTATGCAGTCCATATTGCAGAGGGTGATAAGAACTGAATACAGACATATCCCTAAACTGGAACAAAGCCACAGAGCTCCCACTACACTGATGTCTATATTCAGTGAACATTAAAGGAGATAACTGTGTGGATTTGCCCACTTCTGGATTAATTCCCAACAATTCATTAAGATTTCTTATGTCAAAACATTCTCTCAGAATCTGCGTAGGCCTCATCCCTGAAGGGATACTTTCGTGTATTTCTAAAAATAAATAAATAAAGATCCTTTCCCTCCTCTCTCTCCTGGCATTCCCAAAATCTGGAATTTTTTTCCGGCAGAAAATGACAGGAGGGCTGAAACGGATATTCTGCTGGAATGGTAAACCACCAGATTCTACACGGTCATTGCTTGTGAAGAAGAGAGTTGGGGGAGAAAATGACAGCCTTTTGAATAACTCCATCGCTGGCACGATGAATAAAACATGTGGGAGAGGCCCCGCTGGTGCCACTGCAGACTCCAGTACGAGATTGGAATTGTGGGAAGTCGGTGTGTCAAGCACTTTGGGAGAGAATGGGGTGTGATTAACAATGGCCAGGGTGCTGCTGTGAGAACAGCAGGAGAAACCAGAGCAGTTAAAATGGCTTTTTACCACGAACCGGAGGTGTCAGGGGCAGAGGAGCTGAACAGGATGTTCTGACACCTTACATGTTTTTTGCAAAAGCGAGAACAAAGATTGCGTGCGTGCTGTTGCCTGTAGGTGTGTGCTTTGCTGCTGTGATTAAATCAGCGGTCGGTGTCTCTTTACAAAACTCAATTTGCAAGTCTTCATATTTTACAGTGGGCAGGAAAAGGACTCTCAGGTCATGATGTAGAGGGAGTTACATTTTTATGTTCTACTCATTTTACCATCAACCTTTGGGCTAAGATGAACGTTTTTTGAACTAAATTCCTCGTAGCATCGAGTTTCCTTCTAAATGATGTCGTCATAAATCAATACTTTTCCGAAAATGGAACTAATTACCTTCACTGTTTGTAGTTGTTGTAGTTGCCAAGTGATGATGACAAGCCAGAGGTAATATTTTAGCCAGCTTTATGTTTACCACCACATCACTACTGATGCAGGGAGGGTTGTGTGTCACAAAATGTAAATTTGGAAACCTGCTCAGGAGTTCTGAGTCTTTATCATAAATCATCTTCCTTCCCTGCTGAATGCACAGTGAGTACAGTGTAATTTAGGTGATATATAAGCCCTTTTTGTGCGGCTTCCCAGTTCATATATCTCTTTTATTCCTCCTTGGTAGACAAGAAATAACCTGTTGACAAAGATTCACACACTGCTCACAATGATACAGTGCAGCAACGTTTTGAATTCCTTCAGCCTCCGAGAAAATATTTCTGACAAGAAAAAGATATCAAGATAAATCTCAGTGGGCTTTATAGAAGTCTGACGTCCCCATATCTGTGCCAGACAGCTGAGCTGCTGCGTTCTGATCTGGGTTCAGCTCTCACCAGGCTGCAGCGGCTCCAGGGGCCCCAGTCGTTGAGGACGCAGTCCTCGGGGCAGGGCAGCCGGCTCTCCCTGGCTCCCAGGGGCATCTCCTCGGGGTCGCACAGGTAGTCCTCCACAGGCTCCGACGGCCCGTCTATGGTGTTTAGCATGCACCTGTGGGATTGGTGGGCAAACAGTGAAGTTGACCTTATTTTAGCTGCTGTTGTGCTCCACAGAACAGAAGAGTCAGACATTATGATTTAACTGGACATGGAGCTGGCAGGTACATGAAGTACTTGTTTATCAAGCAGTGGGGTGTGTCACTCAGGGTAAAGGAGGTCGACTTCACGGGGGGGAGAGAACAGAAAACATCCTGTATTTGGTCAGAGCAACACAAACTCTACTGGCTATAAAGGGCCACTGTAAACAAAGACAGCAGCAGGATGAACACAGACTGACTGAATCTAATACCTGAAAGTAAGTTACACCCTTTTTTTAACGTTGATTTAACGATTTAAAGACAGAGTGGGATTAAAAATTACATTTTCCCAGTGTTATAGCTGTGTCCCTGTGTTAATCAATCATTTATCTGTTGTTATAGATCAAATATATGTCCAAAAATCAGCATCAGAGTATTCTGACATCAAAACCTCGTCTCTTCTCTTCCTATAAAACCAGATGAAATGGGTTTGAAATGTTCCATGACTCATCCTGCACCCAGGGGTGTTTACAAAAGATCATCCAATCAAATGAGACTTCGTGCCACTGGCCAGCCACACTGGTCATATAAAATTTAACTTCACCATTTGTGGGTTGTAGAGGCTGACAGGTGACATGGTGAGAGATAGGAAAAGATGTGTATATTGATATCAAAGGGCAAAAACCTTTTTCTGTCAATAAGGTGGCTTATTCATCTCACCCTCGTCCATCTTCTGATTTAGCGATGAGAGAGGAGTGTGTGGAGTCTAAAGTCCACTTTGCAGAGGCTCCATATCACGCTTAAAGACCTACCTTTTTAATTTGGCTTTTAATTTGGAGTAATATTACACTCTTAATTTCAAGTTTTAATAACTAGTTTTACTTCATTTTATCCTTGGCGTTTATTTACTGACAAGGGACAACCTTGGCGCAGGCCAACACTCTCTGAGAACGTGTTTGACTTTACACCAAGTATGCGGACACAGCTCTCACTTCGGTCATACAGGGACCAGATGGCTTGTAGCAGCAAGCCCGGTACCCCACACTCCTGCAGTACCCCTCACAAGACCCCCCAGGGGACACGGTCGAAAGCCTTCTCCAAGTCCACAAAGCACATGTAGACTGGATCCCATCTCACAAGTTTGCCAATCTGGAGAGGGCAATCCAGTCCCCAAACCCAGATTACCCTCTCCGGGTTGGTTAGGGAGTTACTGTTACTCGAGGGAGTTCAAGTATCTCTGGGTCTTGTTCACGAGTGAGGGTAGAATGGAGCGTGAGATGGATTGGCAGTTTAGGCCGCACATGTGTATGAAAAGTGCTTTATACATAAAGCTGAGTTGAGCCTGCCCACTTTTTAGCGGTACAATAAATTGCAAAGGTTTTTATATACTTCTCTCTTGTAACCGTACATCGATCAAATATTTCATTTCAATGGGAAATTCATCAGAGTGCAGAAGTAAAACACACTCTAACATCTGTTTCACTGGGACTTTAACCAAATACAGTAAACTCATCTATTATGTTACATCACATTACATACAGTGCAAAAGTTGTGATTTCACTGCATGTGTTTTTTTTTTTAACTTAATTTTGAATTTCCTTCGCTGCTGCATCCGCAATTTTTTGAATGGTTTCCTCCAAACACTCCAGCAGCGCCGCTTATCCACCGATAACGTGAACTGAGGTCATTAGTTTTCATCACCATGATTGTGCATCAGCAATCTAAGCACTGACCAACAATCATAAAAAGGTTGATTGGACTTGATCATTACGAGGAGGATGGATGTTGATATCTAAAAAATGACATGAGGAGTTCCTCTAGGCTCCGCATTGGGTCCACCTCTGTTTAACATCTACATGCTTCCACTGGCTCAGATTATGAAAACAACAAATATGTTACCATAGTTATGCAGATGACTGACACATTTATATAAACATATCACCAGGTGACAATGGTCCAATACAAGCGCCGACTGAGTGCACTGAACAACAATTAGATTAGGGGGGTAGTTTTTAGAGCCAAGGACGAACGTCACTCCACTTCAGTTGTGAAAGTTAAAAACCACAGACCAAGCCAAAAATCTTGGTGCAATCATGGACTCAGACTTGAACTTTAATAGCCACATTAAGACAGTTACAAAGTCAGCCTATGTTCACCTTAGGAACATATGAAGGATGAAAGGACTGATGTCTCAGCAGGATTTGGAAAAACTTGCCCACGCATTTAGCTTCAGTAGACTTTACGACTGTAACTGTCTTCACTAAGACCAAGAAAGTGAATCACATCACTTCACTCTAAATAGTTTAGGGCCTAAATACATTTCTTGATCCTCTGCTAAAATATAAACAATCCGGACCTGTCAGGTCTTCCGCTTTGTGTACCCAGAGTCAAAACTAAACATTGAGAAGCAGAGTTTAGTTTTTATGCACTACATATCTGGAATAAAACAAGGTCTGCTGCCAAGTTCTTTTAATTCAAGACTGCAGACGTTTCTGTTGCCACTGCCTTTTATTAAATCGAATATTTATTAATTTATTGCACAGCACTGTAACTTTTATTCTTGTACTTTATACCTGTCTTAGAATATTTTAAGTTGTCATTTTCTATTCTCTAGTTTTTTTAATGAATTGTTTTGAAAAATCCTTTTGTAACATGTTTCTTTTGCACCTTGTCTTGATGCTTTTGATGTTTTATGTAGAGCACTTTTAATTGCCTTGTTGCTTAAATGTGCTACATAAACAAACTTGCCTTGCCTTTCCGCAGACGCCGTCAGGATGACACACGATCACGAGGACACACTTTATTTTTCCCTGATAATGCTAAATTGTGAACAACAAATTCATGTTGACAGCAGCAGGAGGAGAGCAAGTTTTAAATGTCTGTATCAGTAACAATCCAGGATTTCATAATTAGTGCATCCCTAAAAACAACTGCACTAAAAACTGCACATTTCGTTTTCTGAAAGCCCAAAGTGGCGTCTTCATTCGGCTTGTTTTTATCTTTACACATAAAAGCACATTTTGTTCCATTTTTACTGGAAAAGTTATCAAAAAAGCAATTAATTTTGTGCAGTTTTGTTGATAAATTTTGCTGATTGACATCAGCCAACTTGCTAGTCAGTGCAGCACTAATGAACACTACCTTTATAAGTTATGCATCTGCTAATGTGTATAAGCAATATAAATGTCGACACATAGGACCGACAGCTTGATAGGTACCTGACTTTTCTGGTCTGGACGCCCTCGCCGCAGTTCTCTTTTAAGTCCACGTTGCTGACTTTCCACACGCTCCACGGCTCGGCCACCCACACATACTGATTACAGTCGCTCTGACACGGCACCACCTCATACACCTGGGGACAGAATAACCTCATTCACATGCTTAATATGATATAAAGTAGATACAGCAGCAAAGTAGCAGATTGATAGTACTTGAGTTGAGCCAACTCATGATTAGAATCATCACACTCAAGTGAAAAGTGGCCTCTATAATCTAGACTGCTAGAAGTATTTCCTCTTAGCCCTGTAAGTTTGTCAGTGAAGTTTTGCCTAATACACAGTGATTCCGTGGCTCAGCTCTCTGAGGTTTAACTCAGCCAACGAGATTACTTCTGCCCTCAGAGCAGCTCTGCCTCTCAGAAATGTCTGTATAAATAAAACTCCAATCTGATAGTACCTTGTTTACTTACAGTGAGGATACTGTTGACTGTTTACATCTATCTGACAGTGACCCAGTGACATCAGTGACACTTAACATCTGCGACTACATTTACAAATAGCTGAGGAAAGCAGCTCTTACCTGGGCCTGCAGCAGTGAGTCATATCCAGCGAGCGTTGGGGTGGATTAAAAGGAGACAGACGGATTAATGAGCACATGCCAACTGTTCATATAGTGCAGAACCTATGATTAATGCAACATTCGAGAGGACATAATCAGAAAAGCCTCTGGCATAAATACCTGTGTGAACTTAGCAGATACACACACACACACACATTGCCAGGCGTAGATCAACACAACCTTAATCTGCATCTGCTGATACTCATGGGCCTGGAAAGCATTTCATTTTTGCAAATCACGGAAACCTTAAGGAATCAACTGGCACACGTTGGGGCATTAACATGGTGGATGGGATCCATTTATAGAACCCATTGCTCTCTGCACTGTCGCTGCTCAGCAAAAAATGAGTGCGGCAATAATGAGGAGAAGGTAAAGGAAAGCTCTGCAGACTCAAGCTTATTATTCGTTAATAATTAATTCCTTTCTCTCTCTCTTTCTCTCTCAAGTGTTGGATAATGTGTATCACACTTGTAAGGAGTATAAATATATTGTAGCACAGGTCATAAATATTCAGGAGTCAGTGGTAAGCAGGAAACCAGCTTTTTGTTCAGGTTTTTATCTCAATTATCTCAATTCAGACTTCAAATCTGATCTTGAGGTTAATGCTGTGTCTCAAATCTGATACTTCTGTGCTTGCACTTGCTGTTTTGAGTGCATAAGTGTGTTTACACTGAGATTTATGGCAAAATGCAGCGCACAAAAAGTGACGGGATGGTGCGCTCATAATAGGGGTGGGGGAAAATCGGTTCTTGGATACATCGTGATGTGGATGATTCGGCATTGATTCACAAATGTCAGTAATCAATTATGTAAATGTTTGTTCATAACATAAAAAGGGGGCAGAACTCAACTGCAAAGTCAGTGTAGCGACAGTGACAGTCTACAGCGCAGACAGGCTAAAGTTAACTTGTTCTAATTCATCTTCACAGAAGACAGCGGTTGCAGCTTGTTTTAATTTAATGTTTAAATAATTACATTTGCGAGGTGAACATGAAGTATATTGTGAATACTTACGCCATCACTAGAGTCTGACATTAACAAGAGGAACAGCAATCAGCCTGTAAACCGTCTGACCAACACATGCTGCAGCATTAACCAAATTAAAAGAAAATAACTCTCTACTCAGCCTGTTTTACCTTAAAAACCCCCGTGCCTGGCCTGCCCAGTGTCTTTGCTTTCACCGGCACTAATGGAGAAAGAGGCTGCTCGCAGCTTCTCGGCTGGCATAACGTAAATAATAATACAAAGGCTGCGGAGGAGCACTTCACCTCCCCCTCATGTTATTCTTATACACACAGGAGACTCTAAGGTGCTTTCAAATTCATTCATTCATCAATGCAGTTGACTTTTTAAAATAAAAAGGATGCAGACCATATATCACTGAATAGAAGGTGACTTGCATATTGTTTCAGGGGAAATATCACAGTAGGCTATGCAAACACTGGACCCTACGCAGGCATGTGTATATCCCATATATATGTATATCACACAGTGGACAAGCGTGAGCCTCCGCAGATGGATACAATCTGACTGGCGCCCCTTGGTTCAAGAGTGAGGGTATGGAGGTAGGCTGAAGGGGAAAAGGACCTGGACAGGAGCCACCCTGTATGCAAGTAAAATGATCTGTTTATTTAGTTATAGATCACCCAAAATACAGTCTGCTATATTTTAAAAGACAGAGAAAAATAGATCCTGTGTTAAATTGCATTGCATCAAATCATTATCCTCTGAATTGTAATCAAATCCAGTGAGGTGCCTGGAGATTCCCACCCCTAAATTATAATGATCAAAGTTGAATGTGGTATGCTGGCTTGCTCAGCTCTAGAGATTGCAGCTTAGACAAATGTTGGCAATAATTCTCCACCCAAGTCATGTGATCGTCATTTACGATAAGTGTGAAATGGCCATGGTTGATTTGAGACACTTCTGCCCCATGCATAGTGTACGCAGTGTACTACATGTAAGTTTACTAACACATGTATCTGATTTGAGACACAGCATCAGTTTCAGTCTCTGTACCTGGTTGACGTGGTCCAGTTTGGGACACGGCCGGCCACCGTTGTAAGGTTTCTCTCGAAGCCATTTGGAGCGAACTTTGACTCCACTGCCACAGGACTTACTGCAACGTGACCAGTTGGACCATTCACTGAGTTTACAGTCTGAGGGACAGGGAATGATACACGCCTCCTCAATATAACCTAAGAAAAAGACAAAAAGGAGGTGTTTTGCATGAATTAAACCAATCTTTATGACGGAGGTTCTGGTCTTTGGCTTGGTATCTGTAGAGTGAAAGAGGGGATTATTTGTACATACATACCTCAGAAGAAAAGCTGAAAGACAAAATGATGATTTGCTACTTTCAGGCTGTTTCAATGAATTACTCAACAGCGCACGTTGGTCTGTTATTAATTATTTCAAAGGAGAAATGCATTCACCAGAAAATTAAATCATTAGACAATAGCTTTGAAATAAAACCTTTGTTCTCTCTGTACCCCACCAGCAGGAGCTCAGCCTCCCCGCCTCCAGGTGGAGAATGACTGCTTCAGAGAAAAATGGTATTGGCCGGTCCTTGTATCCCTCAGAAGAATTTTGTTTTCATTATCTAGTATGAAACTACATTTGTCCTAATTCCCAAAGGTTAGTTTTTCTTTTCGATCTAACAAACAAGTATTAAAGTTCAAGAACTCTTTAAATGCTAGATGGGGAAAAATACCCAGCTGTAAGAGCAAACTATTAACCGATACTTCACAAACTAATCTAAATGCACTTATTGATTTTCTGGCCCAGTGGAATGAAAACAGGGTCCACATTCAAAGGCACAATTTCATGGGCTGTTATATAAAAGTCTAAAAATCTACCAAAGCAGTGGTTGGGCCTGGCAGTAAGCTTCATTATTTCAATCTATTTTTCCTTGGCTCACAGCGTCATGACACAGTCAACGGGGCTGGTTTTTGAGAATCTCTCTCTGCTTGTTACTCATGTTTTTCTGGCTCTTTCACCATCTCTGGGCTTTGATTTCCTCTGCTTTCGCCAGTGCACACAAGCCAAGGTTCATTGAAATATGTTGAAAAGATAATACTACTTTGAACTTTTGGCTGTGTCCATTACAACATTTTTTTCTCCGTATTTTTTTTTGCCACTTGCTCTGAGAAAGTCTGTTTAGTAGGTGGAACCTAATATATTTTTTAGGCTTGTGTAACAGCGCTGGCCTGTAAATCAGTTTAGCCTTTGATTAAGAAAATCGATGAGGTGAATGAGCCGGCAAAGTGGAGTGTCTCACTGGGTACCTAACCACTTCCTCTTTCTGATGTGCGCTCCTTCAGACGGCTTTGCTCTTAACTGAGAGACATGTGGTGCTACATTGACTGACGGGTTTGCTGAAAACACACTTCCCATGATTTTTAGATAACACGTATCAGAGGAATCCCACAGAGGCTAGGCAGTCCTTAAGAATCAATTTTGTTGATGTATATGTGAGTAATTTTCTCACTTTTTCAACCTGGGAAAAGTCTTGCTGAGCAAAAAAAGCTCTTCTGTGGCACCATCATCATTATCATCAACAACACCACTGCTGGGCACTGAGCTCTGCTGGAGCAAATGGAGGATAACTAGAGGGGAGAGTCAGAAAGTTTGTCCCACAACTGATTTGAACAAGCTCATACCCAAAGCTTGAATGTGTCGGGCCATGTTCAGACCAAAAATAGCACTGCATTCAAATAAATAAATACAGAAATAAATAAATAAAACAACCCATTCAGCTGTGTTGGTGTGGGCATGTTGCTAAAGGTACTATTGAGAAGTTAAAATACAATTCACAAAGTGCAACTGGAGTAACACACCCACAGGTTTTAAGGTTCACCAGACACCAAGACATGTCAGCACAGCTAATACAATGAGACAGGATTGTTCATCTCTGGAAAGTTGCCAGGCGGTTGCAGGGGCAGGGGTTAGCATAATTGTTCACAGTATGAGGGCACAAGGTTCGAACCCTGGTGAGGGGAAGCCTTCTGTGTGGAATTTGCATGTCCTCCCCGTGTCAGTTTTTTTCAGGTTCTCCAGTTTCCTCCCACAGTCCAAAGACATGCAGGTTAATTGGTGACTCTAAGGTCCTGTTGATACGACAATGATTTCAACCGAAAACAGTAAACTTTAGTTGCGTTTTCAGTGCCTAAAAACACAATGTTTTGATAAAAGGGCCAAGAGTGCAATTTTTTGGAAACAGCACCATCTCTGTTGTCATGTAAACTTGCAATA
>JAPZEB010000025.1:3940082-3951436 GCA_029783705.1 Chaetodon striatus | reverse complement strand
CTATATTAATGAAGGTTCATTAGTACGGTTTGTATTTCTCTGTAATGTAGCACAGTGTTAACAATGTTACTGAGACTGTTCTTTCTCACACCTTCAACTCAAACCACCAAAATATATCATTTAATAATTAAATTAATATCGTAAACATACGGGCAACTATAGGTTGACTAGGAATATTCTTAGTCGGGAGTAGCACTACGTAACTGAAAAACATTCAATCTGAAATTAGAGATTAAATACTTTTTAAGGCCTTTAATTCGTAAATGTGCACATAAGACATTTTCAGACTTTTTAAGGACCTGTAGCCACCCTGTGATAACTTTTCCCAAGTTCAGCTGTAAGATTCGGGATAAAACTACAAAATCCTCCCCCTATACATCCTGATTTAATGCTAAAAATCATTAAACCAATCCTTCAAAGAGGGTTTAAATGCATTACATGACCCCTCTGCTCCTTTAAACCGGAATGGGTCAAAAGATTTCACATCAGTGGGAAAAAAAAAAGCTTTCACTTCCACTTTCTCACAGTTTAAAGTTGACTTTTCCCCCCGGTAACCTCTTGGAGAGGTGCCGTAATGCATTTCAGCACTCTTGTCATTTTGCTTTTATGACTGTGATGCACAGGGCAACTGTCCGGGGACACCCTGATGGATAACAAAGGCTGAGGAGTTATTTCAAATTTGTTGCTTTAATCCCACTGGAGCATTTAGCGGGCAAGAACTATCTGAATAGATTTATGACCTTGTGTTTAACTTTACTGCTCGTCTCTTGGAGCGCTGCCCACCAGCATTACCCCCTAAACTGCCTGGTACCTCACCAACACTTAAACTACAGTGCAAATAAGCTTGTCTGAAAAGCATCTGAAACAACAGCCTGTTGTTTGGGCTGCGACGCGCTCTGTTCTCACCTATCAATGCCCTCTTTCTGGTGCGGACCCCCACACAGTCAGCTGTGCAGGACGAGAACTTGGACCAGTTGGTCAGCTGGCAGTCATCCTGGCAGGGGAGCTGACAGCGCTGAGTGATGGCAGGCATGGCCTTGGCGAATTTCAGACACTCGCTGATGTCGGCCTGCGTCCCGTCCAGCTGGCGACAGGACACAGCTGGAAGAATCAGAGGGAGACGGGTCAGAAATGCTTCATTAGAAGGTGTAGGAGGCCATAAAGTGGTTAATTACTTATTGTTTCAACAGATTGATTGGCTGTCACAGCAGGTATTGAAGAGGGCGAGACAATGATGTATGGTATTTAAAGAGGAAATGAGTGAACTACAAGTACAGACCACACTATGAGGTGCTTGTGCTGGACTTCTATGTTTGTATTTTATGCAGCCTTACACACCTATTCCAAAACAACTCAGATATTTGTTATTGTTCCACATCAAATTTTTTATAGCTTTAGTCGTTAACAAGAGCAGAGTCAGACTTTATAGATAAAACACATCAGCAAATTATAAAATATGATGCGTAATTTGAAGTTTGATTTATGACAATGCTCCAAATAAACAAAACAACTGTATAAAAATGAGTTAAAATGACCATATTTCTATCTTTTTTTTTAAGAAGCTTTTTTTTGTGTGTCATTTATATCAATGAGGAGGAGAGATGACAACAGTTTACAAAGAACTGACCAAACGATCCCTCCCTCCTCCCACTACCCTGACAGCAGCTATCACAACAAAAACATCTATATATACACAAAACAACACAAACACAAACAAACAAAAAACAAGGGGCTGGTGGGGTATCTCTGGGTGTTGGTATGGGCTTTGATTAGGTTTGTGGGAATAGCTGAGATCAAGTCAAACTTGGTAGATGAGTAAGCTTGCCGGCGCTGAGAGGGCAAAAGAGAGAAATAAATAGATTCAAAATGAAATAAAGTTTCTCAGCCTTATTTTGTGTGTTAGACGGTGGCTGGGTGGACTTCCAGCCTATGAGAATTAAGCAGAATTAATTGAAATTAGACCTAAACAAAATGTTAATATTCAAATTAAAGGAATAGTTTGACATTTTGGGAAATCTGCTTTGTTAACCAGAGTTAGATTAGAGGACCAACCACTCTCTCATCTGTCTGATTAAAAACAGTACAAAGCTAAAGCCAGCAGCCAGTCAGACGGTCTGAGGCTCACTAACTTTACAGCTGAGCACTTAACACCTCACACAACCACAAACAAGATATACCGTTAATTTCAGAGGCTTTACAGTTGCTATGTGGATTTCTAACCTTTGGACAGTTCCATTCCTTATGCTAAGCTAAGCTAACAGGCTGCTGTCTTCTTAAGTGCAATATCATAGGCAACTGGACTTGCTCTAGTTTCTGGAAGATGTTTCATCTCTCATCCAAGTGGCTTCTTCAGTTCTCATTTAGCACCTATAATTACCATGACCTGGATGACTGAGAATCTTCACCGACAGCTGTCCGTATGGTCGTGCTATATTTAACATGGAGTACTTCTTTTTCCTCTTCTAATAGACAGATATGTGATTATTTTCAATCTTTTCATCTACTGTAATTTACAGTAAGCAAAAAAAAAAAAAAAGCGGTTTTCCCAAAATGTAAACTATTCCTTTAATAACTATAAATATTCAATAGAAATTTGAACGCAGGTATGTTTTCTTGTAATGGAGTACTTTTACATTGTGGTATTGCTTCTTTTATAGGGGCATCATTCTGTACCCCCTCTCTGAATTCTGGGGCTTTTGCAGGTCTCTCAGCGCAACGCAGGCAGAGCTCTGCATGAGGTCTTCTGTTCCTCAGCTGTAGTTTGCTGAGTTTGAGTTGTAGGGTGGATAATTGGCATTCAGCTGCTCTGTCTGTGCCCAGAGTGCCCAGAGTGCACAGTATACATATTTAGACAGCGGTGCTGATGAACGGTCCAGCTCCAAAAATAGAAATAATAACGTGGTGGCAGATGTTTTAATCCTGCAATAAATAAATGAGCACGTGAGAAACCCTACATTTAAGTGATGGCACTTTCAAGTAATTTTCTGAGACTATGTGAAGCTTCTGAGCCGCACAACACATCGTACGACTGTAACCACGGGCTGCACAGTGCTGCCTGTTTGTAGTAAAATGACTTTGATGTGTACGATTGCTGTAGTACGACTTTGAGTACAGTAAGAGATACAAATACTTCTTCCCTCACTGGTGAGCATCACAACATCAAACACAGATTTAAAGAGGGGAACTAAAGAGTCAATGAAAAATAGATCAGAAGTCTATAATTCAGATTACATCTCGCGGGAGGCTAAATCACAATTACAAGCAGAGCAGACACAAAAGCATCTCTACCTCAATCGAGGCCAGAAGTCAATTTGTGTTGGCTTGCATCACCCCCATTCTTTGTTCTTTCAATAAAGGGTATTACTTGTGTTGCTGCAATATTTCATTTTCCTGTGATGCAGACGTTCTGCAGGGCTGTACCTTCATAGAGAAATCAATCTCTAAGCACATTTTTGCTGAACCCCCCGAGGGCACTGCTATTGGTTTGGAAAGCCTCCGTCTGATGGTGTGTTAGGTCAGGTATTATCTTGTGTGAGTGTGCATGTGTGTGTCTCTGTACAAGAGGGAGAGGGAGAAAGAGAGAAGCACATGCTCTCAGTTGTTCTGTGTGTTTAATAGTGCTACTACGGTGCTTTTTTCCCCCTCTAAGGAAAGCCTCTGTCCAGGTAAACAACACAATGCGCTGTCAGAAAAAATTCACAGACCAGAAAGGACAGTGTGTCGCATTCGGTTTGAGTCAATGACAAAAGGATTTATGCCATTTAAAAGTGTCAGAGGGGTGAGGACATGTTCAGAAGAGTCTGGACATCAGGTGTCACATGGTATCAAATCAGCGAAAAGCTGCACAGAATCTAGAATAGTGCGGTGGGTACGTCTAAAGTGGACAGTAAAGCATTTTCATGAATAAATTGATTCTTCCATCCATTAATGTAAGCTAGTGAAGACGAAACAGAAATATAAGCACTAATAACGGCCTTCTATAGGAGCTGGAACATAATGAAATTGATCATTCTGCGTGACCCCCTGAAATTGAATTTTTATGAAAGCCTCCCAGGACTACATGGTACATCCATCCTCTATAAAAAGCCAAGAGGAAATATGCTTTCAAAGTGGGAGAGCCACAACTCCTCTAAAGTACTTGTCACTTATGCGTGAAGCCCGTACGAACAGGAGTTCGGGCTGTTGTATGCTATAGGCAAGGAGCAGCATCTTCTCCCAAATTTCAACAAGACACATTTGATTAAAATTGTATGACAAGAGCCTGAGGTGAAAAAAAGCCAGCAGTGAAACAACCCAAACTGTCAAACGAGTCTCAAGAGGCACATGATGAGTTGAGAACGCATTTCCTTCCCAAACTCAGGAGGATTACAAAAAAAAAAAAAAATAACCAGAGAGAGAAAAGAAGTCTCTTGTTGATGTTTTTACGAGTGTCAGCCTCAGTTTGTGCTGCGTCTTGTAAGTGGGAGGATGTGATGTGTGCTTAAAGTAAATTGGCCTTTTCTCTAAACCTTGGCAGATCCATCTGCTGCCTCATGGCCGGGCTCCAGATGCACCGAAATGAGCAAAAATTTAATTTAAGGTGATTAGGAACGGTTCAATGGAAATGTGGAGCAAAATGGGAGATGAAGAGATTGGTTTCTATACCTCTTGTTTGAAGTCCAGGTCCACAGGTCTCCTGCGCACCAGGATGGTCCTGTCTGAGAAACCATGGGACGAGCTGGCACTTCCTCCATTTGTGAGTTTTCCACCTAAAATAAATCAGGACAGTATAGTTAAATCAATGCAATGTTCACTACTACACCAACATTAGGCAATGTAAGACATCATGGGGTTCTGTATGTAGGGCTGCACTGTTTGAGAAAAACATCTAGAGGTGATTTTTCAGACCAATATTGCAATGTATATATAGCAGTTATTTTCTATAAATTTAACTACAGGCCTGTGTATTAGTAGTGTAGTTCACGATAATAAGGGCATCATTTTTAATAAAATTCACATCATAATACTTGCGATATTTCGACTTGTTGACATACTGATGTCATACTGGTACACACGGCAACAACAAGCATGGCTGAAAGTGAGATTATTACCGACTCCACAGTGGTTTCAAAAAGAGAAGCAGCTTCAGTAGTGTGTAATAAACTGTGGCGTCCTGAATGTTTTATTTCTCTGACTTACCGCTCAGAGGGAACTCACTCAGTGGATCCTCTGGCAGCAGCACAGCGTCTCTCCCTCATAAACCTTTGGTAATGTAAACCTACGTGCAATCGCCGCTCGACAAAAAACTCCATATATGTGTGTGTGTGATAGTTGTGGTATCATAACAGCCTGTCACAGGTTACATTGTGATGATTAGAGGAGAAATGGCAGAGCATAAAGGTCCAGGTAGAAGAAGGAAATCACCTGTTGATTTATGTATATAGATCCCAGGGGACATTTTTGTATTTGGGAGCTTTTTAAATGATTTTGTAAGTAGTTAAAGTAATAAAAAAGTAACATCTCACAAAATCACACGTGCATGTTTGTGCAATAGTTGAAAAAGTACTACAGAAGTACTACACTAAAGGAATACTCAATTACAAGTAAAATGGAGGCACTTTAAGTGTTGTATTGTTATATTACAGGGCTATTACCATGAAAGCATTAACAGGTAAACATTACTGTAGCTGTTTGAGTTTGAGATAATTTCAAATACTTCACATATTTTTGCACAGTTAAATCACAGTATAATATATGATATACTGATATTGATAAATTGATGTTTTGTTTGTAAAACTTTGACCTGAAAAATAACAAGCAAGTAACTACAGCTGTTCAATAAATGTAGTAGAATAAGAAGTACTGTATTTTCATCTGATATGCTGTGAAGCAAATATATAATGCTGCATAAAATAGTTAGGTACAAGTTCTCAAAAACTGTATTTAACTACAGGAACAGTATTTAAGGTAAATGTGCTTCATTAAATTCCACAACTGTGTATGTATACATTTAGTACTGACAACCCCTAATGATGCTAATGGCCTCCTACTGATGCTAATAGCTAATGATGCTAATAGCCTCGCACCAGCTTCACATCGCACTGTAACGTTAGCTAGCTGCTAAGGCTAACATTAGCTTAAGACGGGTTGTTTTAAAGCCCCAATTTTAACCCCCCCGTCATTACTTTTTAAGGTTGAACACTTGAAACACTGATCTGATGTCTGTACTAGTTTACCTGGGAAAGTCTGACCACTGTCTACCAGCTTTCTCTTATTTACAACCGACAACCGTCGACTACGAGCTGCTAGCTACCAATATTAGCACAGACGTTAGCCGATATCAAAGATCGTTAATGTCCGACAAGACTCATCACTCTAGATTTTTTTTGTCTAAACAGACAAATAACAAAGAAGCAGCCCACTACTCATTTTAGAAACACCAAAAAATAATGCGGAGTGATGTCTCTTCTTCTACATATTTTAGGTTGAAATGTACAGTATACACTGGTAGTTTGATTTTTATGCCTTTTACTGTGATTATTGTAATAACTACAAAAAGATGAATTTGTAGACATGATACAATACTCACCTCCTGACAAGATCAATGAACACAACCTCATTTCTTTCAGGTCAGCGTTGATTTTTAGGGAATAAAAAGTGTCCTCATCAAACAGGTATGTTTGTATGTAAACATATGCACATTTATCTATTTCTCATTATTATTGGTATCTCATTTTCTTTCTTTTTCCTTGCAAGTTTGAACCTCAGGTACGTCTTATTCTACTGGCACACGCCAACGCACTTGTCTGAAACCTGAATAGATGTTACAACGGCTGAAAAATGTGCACAATGATCAAAGTACTACGTACTATGCAAGCTATGTAAAAACTTTATTGGTTGTACAGAATGCTGAAGTTGAAATAAAAATAAGTTAAACAAAAAAGGTGTCCTCAAATATTTATATCCCAATCACCCTCAACTGCAGCGTTATAGAGTTATTAACTGCATCTGTCACTAAGGATACACAACGTGTTTGTCCTAATCCTGTTTGATGTGAAGGGTCACTGAAACTATGTGAATTCTCATTTTGATATATGGCTTATGGTCAAATTGTGATTATCTGTTTAGAGTATTCTACAATAAACAGGTCAATTCTGATTCAACAATTTGAACTTGTTAAACCCCATCAGTTGTTTTAGCATAGAGATACAGTAGGTAAACCTCTGTAGCTCTATAATTATATTAATTATAAGTGCTAGAAAGTTAATTAGTTTGTTGGCCCCTATCCCTTTATAGCTTTCATTGTTTATCATGCCTGTCAACAAAGAGCAAACAAGAAAGTGTGCATCTATAAATACAACCATCAGCACATACATTCAGAGGTGTGTGGAAATAAAAGCTGTGTCTTTGTATGATATCAACATATTGTTTGTTGTATATTCTTTTTCATATTTTTATCTCAACTCAACTCTCAACTCATAATTGAGAGACAAAAAAGTTAATTTCCAATCCCCACAGCGCTAAGGTTTTTAAAATTAATCTCAAACTTGTAAATTTAAGCTGCAAAAAACAACAAAAAACAAAATAAGGCTTAAGTGGGGAACACCTATATGTGACATCAACATTTTGGGACCACTGTCCTGTTTTTACCTGAATCCTGGACAGATTTTGGGGACCTCACAGTCCCTCTCCTCCTCCAGCACCTCCGGACAGTCCTGTCCTCCGTTGGACGGCATCTGGATGATGAGCCGCTTCCTTGATTGCTTTCTCTTCATGGCGTTACCAGCTGAACAGACACGCACAGTTATTGAATTAAAATAAGAAATGTCTGCATGGAGAAGTGATGAGGAACAAGTCGAAATGATAAGCTAGGCTGCTCTGTTAATAGTCCTTGAAGAATGGACTTGGAGACTACTATTGCCAGACCTAATTGGACAGCTATCGTAGACAACACGCACGTCTGATTACTTGGGATATCAAGCCAACAACGATGATGTAGAAAAATCCCATTAGACCTTGGAATTGACTCAGATTAAATTTATGGTGTTTACATGTGTGGAGATGCCCTCAAGTAGTTCATTAAGATGAAACGAGCCTCTGGATAGTCCTGAACCCTGCTTTAAACCTTTGTATGTGGGTGGTGCAGAATCCACTGCACAAGGTGAAGATATCAACAGCACCAAATTAAAATGCACAGCCACTGGCGCGGCATGCTCAGACTGAGGAGATTTATGCCCCCGTGTCACATGAAGAGGTCATCAAAATATGGACGGTAATGATTTTCCGATGTAAATCAATTTAATGTATTTGCCTCCGCTCAACAGCTCGGGCCACGGCTGCCTGACAGAGGTGACCTCATCCCAACAATGTTTTTCTTTCGCAGCATGAAAACAACAACAACTCGACGACACTTGCTGACACTTGTAGCCACGGGCGAGTCGGCTTGCCGGGCGCCCTGAAAGAGGTCGGCCCAAAGGTTGTCTTACATGCCAATCTGTCAAATTAATTACGTGTAACGAGACGTGAGTGCAAGTGTTTATGTAGTGGTTAATGTGAGCGGCTGCGTGCAGAGGGTCTCACCTCGGCAGTCTTTCCTCACAGTCAGTTTAAACTTGATTCTTGGGTCAGTCTAGAGTCGCAGCTACACATGTCCAACTGTATGTTGAACTGCATGCTAAGTTCTCTTGTTTATTATCATATTATAGTTCACTATTATAGCCTGACACCGACACAATGCCACATACTGTGTTAGAAATCCCTATTAAAAACACTGATTTCTAAATTAACAAATGTACGCTGTCAGAGAGAAGTGAACTACGTGTAATTTAACAGTTTAACCACGTTTTGCAGTAGCTGGCAGGCTGTTCAGCTACATTCATATCTGCAGTGATTTAAGTAGCTAAATTAGTTGTTTGTATAGTTAACTACTGAGACTACAAACAACTTTGTGCCATAAAAGGACAAGGATGACTTTTCAGTTTTATTTTATCATTGCTTCTCTGATGTAATTGATTGCTGCTATTTGTTAAGAAATGTTCACTTAAGTTGCTGCATGCTATCTTACAAGTTACCTGAATACTTGAGTAATTCTGCTTGGTGCATTTCCCCTACCTGGACTCTAGGGAGCGTTCCAAATTGTGTACTTTTTCGTTTTTACTTTTAGTAGGTGCTGCAGCTGCCCTTAAAAACAATCTAAAACACGATCCGGACATTAACTTTCTCAGAACATTATGCCCTGAACTTTGACCCTCTTGCTTTTATATCTGTTACCGTGGAGATAAAACACACCGCTTTCCGAGTTCACCAGATTTGGAGGTCATCCTGCAGAGCTCTGCTGTTGTTACTTTGCAGTGTATGTGGTTTAACTTTAAAGTTAGGACTGTGCAGATTGTAGAATCTGACATATTTGTGACAGTGAAATTACATCTGCAGTTCTCTTCAATATTCCTGTCATTACTATTCGACTGGTCATCAGTTACTTGATTGCCCTGTCATCGGTCATGGTGACTTCTGACAGCTGTTGATCAGCCATCATCTGTTTGCAGCTCAGTCAATGTGACGTATCGTCCACTGTGCAGAGGATTGTGGGTCAGAACAGCCAGAAAAGCATGCTAGCTTACATACTACAAAATCCGTCTGGATGTAGTAGAACATCCTGGTATTTTTGGCATACTGCATTTGACATACTATGTATTGGGACATATCAAATCTTTTTCTGGCATACTATACGTTAAGTATGTTAATATGGGCACTGGAACGCACGTCAAGTTTCTGAAGGAAGGTGTCTGACTAACAAAACCAAAACTAACATACCTGCAGTCTCCCATGTCTACTGTGGCATTTATTTATTTTGGTTTACATATGACTTGTGAACAAGCGGTACTTTTCCTAAGCAGCTCTAGCTCTAAACTATTCCTGTTCCTGGAGTAGCTTTGCTGTAGTTCAACTTCTTCCACTGGTATCCCCAACACCGCCGATGTCATGGTTCCTACATATTTTCCATTTTAAAATTCCATACTTTTGCAAACTCTTCCAGACTTCTGGACCATATGTGACATCTGACTACAAAGAGATGTTAATTATATAAATAAATGGTTTTAAAATCAAACTGTTAACATGTCTGTGACACTCTGACCATGTGTTCTGTGATGTTGCCAAATCAGTGTCAGAACATTGTAGTGAGGTACTGTAGCACATATCATAAATCAATTTTTCATTTCAGTCTACACTCCTACACAGAAAGTTTGAAGACGTTCCACTGTCAAGCCCCAAAGACGAATTCGTATTATTTTCCCATGCCATATTGAAAAAAACAATATAATATTTTTGTTCCTTCCGTACTTTATAGTCTCTTTTGTAAATAAGAACCAAAAATGAGTTAAAATCTGTGCTGCCTGGTGTATTTGCAGCCATAAACATTTCCCTATGCTGGAAAGATAGTCTGTTTACTTGTGGGATAATTACATCACTGCATAATTTAAAGATGTTCAGACACGCTTAAATATTTGTGATGCTATGGCTATGTAAATATGCAATTCAAGGATATTGCCACATTTTCTTTTGAACTGATTTGGTCGCAGATGTCCAGATTTGGTTCAGTTATAAAACACATGTTGGGGCAGAGCTGTTCTGCAGGCTGTGATGTGCAGGCATAGAGGCAGCTCTGTGTAGGAGTGTACGTTCAGTCACATACCATACTTTTTCCTTGCCTTAGACAACATCAGGTTCGCTCTGGCCTGCACCCCCTCACACAGAGGTAAACATTTTGGCTGCCTGCTCCAAACACCATGAAAAACACTGCTTGTATGATCAATTTATTGTTGGAAATTCTGAATTTTGTATTTTAGAAAACAGAATAGAGGCAGTAATCTGGAAACACAAACAAATTCCTGTACTCTTTTTTCTTTTTTCCGTATTAACCAGACCCAAAAAATTAAATTCCACACTTACAAACTACATAAAATTTAAACAAAATTGAAATTGGCCCATAAACAACCATTCCCTCTTTTCAGTGACCCACATGACCCAGTATTAGTTCACATCAGCCGAGTCATCTCTCCTTGCAGGAGATTAGTTCTTTCTTTCCACTGTACCTGCGTCACAAGTGACAGGACACGGTGTCCAGTCGCTGAAAGGGGTAATGATGCAGTCTTTCTTGCAGGGCAGCTGACACGGTCGCACCGTGCTGGGCCGAGGGCCGTCTGGACACCTAGGCAACAAAAGCACACACAGCGGGGCTTTAAAGTAACACTGCTGGGCACTCTTTACACACACACAAAAACACAACAGCAAGTCGTCTGAAAACCTCAGAGGCACACTAAACCGAATAATGTTGATACACAGAACTAGATTAGTGCTCAGAGGATTTTCTGAGA
>JAPZEB010000025.1:3907551-3924461 GCA_029783705.1 Chaetodon striatus | reverse complement strand
GCGTAGTTGTCCCTCCATTGTGACATTAGAAAGTGTCACATTTATCTTGCAAGTGTACTCTTCTTCAACGTTTTGTTCACTTCCTGGATTTTTCCCACATGGAAACTCTGACCAATCAAGAGCAGCTTTCTCACACAAGGCATTTAATCTGGTCCGCTTGTAAATGCTGCCGTGAGAACATGAACCAACTCTAGGCAATTATGCAACTGTGTAACAACATTAGTCCCTGATTCAGACCAAAGCAAGACAACTCTAGGTCTGAAAGCACCCTGAGATTCAGACGCACACCGAGCAAGCTAGATTAGGTACGTCACTAATAAGTGAGCCAATCACTGTCTAATGCGGGAAACATGCATCAACATGGGAGCAGACTTTGACACAACACTGGCAAAGAAACCTCCAGCGCAGAGCGGACTCATTAGAGAGCAATAGTTTGCATTAGCGTGATAATAATTTTGAAAGCAAACATGGTAAAGTGTGCAGTTTTTGGATGTAACTCAGACCCTGGAGCTTCCTTCCACGATCTACCAAAAACCCCATGGTAGCAGATATTATTGTGTGTTTCATTAACACTTAAAAATGAGACTGAATCAGATTATTGTCAATAAAGAAAGTGGTTGTGCTCCCTTGAGTTTATGCCCAGTAAGATTTTAATTTTAAGATTATGTGTTGCTCTTTATTCTACACACTACGTCACACAAACTGGGCTTTCTCCTGCGTGTTTTGTATCAGGCTGTCATCACTGTTTTAAGATATAATTTCATCTAATTCTTGTAGCCTTGTAACATGGGGTACAGACAACTTGGCAGATTTCTTTTTTTTGTTGGCCCTAAGAACATAAATACTGTACTGTAACTGTTCGTTTCCTAGCTAGCTCAGGAAAGAGTTACTGTCATGCTGTTGCACTACCGACATACAGCTGAGTTTGAACAGAGTTTCTGGGGTTACATTACAACTAAGTAAAAACAGGACACCACACATGACAGTCCCAACATAGAGTTAAGACAGAATAAACTCTTCTGAGCAGGTACAAGTCGTTCCTTATTAAGAGTTGTGATGGAAACTGTAGGAGAGATAAGAGAGACTGATGACAGAGGAGCAGCAGAGGACATTTTTTCCGGTATTTACATTGAGAGCACGTTTCCTGTGACATCTCTTTACATTCACGATGACACTGAACATGCTCCGTGTTGTGTTGTAAAGTGCACAGTGTGATTTTATGCTAGTTCACATGTCATGTACATTACTTTCTCTCTCTCTTTCTCTCTTTGTCTATTGCATTGAAGGTGCTGAAAGAAATTGTTGTGGGTCTCTTACAATGAACAGTACGGACTAGACCCAGAATTAGTTTGAATAGCTGAACACATACATTTAAACTCAAAAACAGAAAACAATGATTATACTAAATATGATTTGGTGCTTGAGCCCCGGGTTGAATCCTGGTTATGAGACACTGAATGGACCCATGAGGACCTCTAGTATGCATAAGAGAGCACAGACACACAAACAAACCTCCTACAATAAATAATTCAGGTATTCAAAGGTGCCAAGAACGACAGTCTGTGATGTGAGGGCGAGTTAGACCAGGTCATAGCTCCAGCTTTTGCAGAGTAACATCTTTAAAAAATCCTTCAAAGTTACTGTGCATCACCAGTAACTATATTTTGATAGTTTATGCTTATTTATCCACAACAAAACTGCAAACGCTGGACAATCAGGAGGTCAAAGGTCAGATGTCTCTTATGTACAGCAAAATGTCACACAGTACACAGTATGACTGATAGCTAGTTGAAAATAGTTTATGAACTAGATCAGGGGCTTTGAATAAAGTGAGAAGTTCCTTACAAGCATATAAGCATGACAACTTTATGTTTTCACATTTACTTTACATGTCACATCTGAAAAACATATTTATCCGTATCATATGAGTGCTTATCAATGTCCAAAATGTGCCTATGTGGAAATTTAACAAATTTAAATTATGTTGGACATGTGATATTAAATGTGAAACTGATGTTTTAGCACATTAAAGATCTAAAAATGATGTGAGAGTGAGAGGTGTACAATAATAAATGTATGAAAACATAAATTCCACACATGCTTTTTTGTAAGGACAGATAAAAAAACTTAATTTAATAAAAGCTGGAGCAGAAAATAACATGCAGTAGATAAATAGATATGTGTATCTTACCGTACACCCCATGAACAGTCCTGTGTCCGTCCAGCCTCAGTAAACAACAGAACTGAACTGGACCCTGTCTCTCTGTCTCTGTCGGTGTAACAGTACCCTGGTGCCACAGTAACCCGCCTGGAAAAAAAAAAAGTTCCACAACAGCGTTAAAAATTCAGCAGTGGAATCACAGAGTTATCTACCTCCCTCTGTGTGTGTGTATGTGTGTGTGCGGTGTGTGTGTCAGAGCGACAGCAGAGGAGAAACAGATAACTGAAGAGGAGGGAGTGTGTGTGTGTGTGTGTGTGTGTGTTGCTTTATCAGTGTGGAGGGTTGAGTTGGTTTAGGGAACATTTTTGGTCACTTCCTGTTTGACCTAAAACACAGTTTGACTTCATGAAAGAGTTCATCAGGACGGATTGGTTTACATATAAAACATTACATGATATCATGTTTGTTTTTTCTCTATCTGAGGTTTAGGTCCAATTAAAGATGAGCTTGTTTATATTTGTTCACATAAAATACAGAAAACACAATGAACTGGATTAAAGCTTTAAATATTCAGTCTGTTAACTGACTCAAAAACTACACAATTTTTTAATTCTTCTGTACATAGGACATGCTTATAGAGACACTGAATATCAAAGAGTATAATTAGCTAATGAAGTAAAGGACGAGTGATGCAAAGGACCAATTTTTTAAATTTTAAATTTTAAACTTTAAATTTTACCAGTTAGCTGGACCAGGAGGGCGGCACAATGGTGTAGTGGTTAGCACTGTCGCCTCACATGCAAACCCAAGGTTTGCATGTTCTCCCCATGTCAGCGTGGGTTTTCTCTGGGTACTCCAGTTTCCTCCCACAGTCCAAAGACATGCAGGTTAACTGGTGACTCTAAATTGTCCGTAGGTGTGAATGGTTGTGTCTCTATGTGTCAGCCCTGTGATAGTCTGGTGACCTGTCCAGGGTGTACCCTGCCTCTCGTCAGCTGGGATAGACTCCAGCAGCCCCGCGACCCCTAACTGGATAAACGGTTATGGAAAATGAATGCATATTTATCATGAATACGGTTCATGTGAAGTTCAGGTTGTTTTGTTGATGTTTTCACCCCTTCATCACAACTACAAATGCAGCTGTAGCAAGTATCTCACAACCACTATCCTCATTCATATTTTAAAAAGCTACAAGTTATAGTCAGCTACAAAATGAGCCTGAAACACAGGAAATCAGAACAGACGCACGGAGAGTGTTGCTATGGAGACGATATACCATCTTATCTAGTTGCATTGGTGTAAACTGGCAGACCAGCACACTGCAAGAAGTCTCAACCTGTCTAGTTGGGAATCTTTGATCTAACCTTGCACTGCTCTATTTGGTACTAATAAGAGCACATATGGGCATGTAAGTATTGGTTTAAGATGACGGACCTGTCCTTGAGTGCTGCACTTATCACTTCATAAAAGTGCTTTATAAAGCTGGTTTTTGTTTACGACCTGTCCGACAGGCTGACTCTTTGTGCTGTTTGGTTTAATGAACTCTTTTCTGAAGTCTGTTGCGACATTGATCTTTCTAAATTGATTCATCCACTACACGCAAAAAATGAAACAATAACAACATCATAATAGACATTAAAGATGTCCTGTGGGAGCTGCATGTCAGATAAGTCACCATTAAATACTACGCAGGTTGAAAATGTCAAACGACTCCTGGCATATTTCAAGTGAAGTGTGTGACCTTCACTACTCAGAGCCTCAAACCGACTGGGCTGAGGTCAGCAACAATAACCACCTGCTGAGAGCGTGAGCAGGAGCTTGATGGGAGTCCACTTTGGTAAAATATCATTAGTGGTGCTGTTACATGTTGTTCTTTTGCCCTTATTACAAATGATTATATAAAGTTATTGACCAGCAAAAAAACAAAAGATAATGGAGGCAAATCGACTGAAACCTCTGTTTGTCAGTTACTCAATGCCATTACCCTTGACGCCTCCACCCCTGCTACTCTCCGACCTGCTGAGCTTGTCTTTGTCTCTTGCCGGGGTGGATTTGAAAATGAAACACACGCGATAAAAAGACATCCTGGACTTCGACCTCTCCTCTGCAGCCTGATAAGTGCAGCCGCAGCGTCTGGGTCAGCTGCTCAAACAGCAGCCGCTGGAGCCGGACATTAATCTTCATTTTATCACGTGGTGCTCTCTATGAATCGCATTTGCCTTGTACACAACGCGCTCTGACCCCTTTAAATAATTTATGTTCCCATCCTCTCCTCGCTGATAACCACGCTCGGGAGGTGTAAGATAGGAGCAGGAAGGATCCATTAGTCTTGAATTAAAGTGAGAAACTAAAGGAACAAATCCAACATACATCAGGGGTCCTTTTTTGTGGAGTTTTTTTGCAAGGACTAAATCAATCCTCTTTGGGATTCCTTTCCACGAATCTGGACACAAGCAGATCTCCTCCGTTATCTTCTGTTGTCGGGTAAATCAGTGAAGCATAACTGACACCAGGCGAGAGCCGCGCTGTCTGGCAGACGTTAACTCGACAGCATATTTTGAATCCGCCTCATGCAGCGTGGTCTTCACAGCTAACCACAAACATCTCGTCTCTCATCTGCCTCATGATTAAATTGCCTTAAAGTATCAATCCCATTTAATTACTGTCATTATCATCAATGAGAAATTACCAGCGCCCAAAACGGCAGGGTTAATTAGGCTTTCAGGGACGGAGAGATTATTTATTTATCTGCGGACGCCTGCGAAGGGAAGATATGAATTGGGAGTTAACTTCACGTAGAGTCGGCTCGGCTCTGGCTGCGTCTCCTCTGTATTTTTTTTTTCTTCCTCTGACTCACTTTACTCTCCTGCTGTCACTTTCCTTCCCAACACTGCTGCTTCTCTCATCTGTCTCTCACCCCCTGACTCTTCTTTAGTTTTTTTTTAATCTCACTTGTTTTCAATGTCACACACTCATCATGCTACATCTTCATGTTTCATTCAGTCTCACCACGGACAGTTTACCACTGATGCGCTTTCAAATCGACAAACAAAAATGACTCAACGTCTTGTCTGCTTGCTAACAGATGTTCACAGATCACTGTTTGACCTCAGTGTAAGAAAGGCTTTTTTAAAAACTTAGCTTGAAGCGTGATTCTAACCTTCTTCTTTCTTCATCAAGCAACAATCCGAAACAAAGGAGGTTCTTTAACAAATGATTTCACACATCAAAACACCTCCGAAGCTCTCCTAAGTCTCTATTCTCAGAACGGCAGCTTGAGATTTCACTGATTAGTTTCTTCTTGGATTAAGGTGCCCGAATCAGTAAAATCAGCTGTTTGAAATGAATACATGCCTCCACTTGGATCTTGTTTGCACATGATTGAGAATTGCTGCTCAAAGCCGGTGGATTTTAGTTCTAAGGAGTGAGCAATTTTCATTTCAGCACAGTTCTCCAGGAGCTGATTTCACAGTTATAAACACCCACAAACCAGTGAAGCAAGAAATAACCACCAAGTCTAAATAAGACTGCTGCAGCAGTGTGTCGTTGGAGAAACAAGACCAGACACCACTGGTTAAAAAAACAAACATAAACAACTGTTAGAAAGAAGCAGAGAAATAAGAGAAAGAGCCTTACTTCTTGGGCGGCACTTGTCCCACATTGACACGTACGCAGATGACCTTTCGCGTCTGCATTCCCATGGAGCAGGGACCCTGACGGTCACCGCTGGATGTGTTGAGCGTCGAGGCAGACGGGTCCTCGGTACAAGGGCCCCAGGGTCCCGTCTGCCAGTGGTAGACTGTGCAGGCGTGTTCGTTACAGTTCCGTACCTCCTGGAGGGCGCTGCTGTTTGGGCACAGGGCGCCACCTGAGAAATACCAAAATAAGAGAGAGGATAAAAGGTGGAAAGTGTGAGAAACAATAATTTTTTGAACAACAGGATGACTAAAGGCTAAACTAATCAACATTTCCTCTTCTTAAAATTGTTTATATGACAAGGTGTAATGTCAAAGGTGTTGTTTGCAGTGACAACCCCACAGAAAAGTTTCTCCCGACCAGTTCCCCTCAGCTCTACAGATTGTTTTAGCCTCTTTCAGCTCATTTTGTTGGTCGTACAGTTTTAATTTTATTGTCTAAGTTCCCTCTCGCTGCTCTCAGCAACCTCATGAACATCAAACCCACTTTACAAAACCTGCTCAGCAATCAGCAGATGGACAAAAATAGCTACTAGCTGGTGAACACAGTGGAGCATTAAGCAGCTAAAGGGCCAAATATTTCCCTCGGGAGTTGGCGGAGACTAAAACAGAGCCAATAAAGGGTTGAATATTGGACATTTGTTGAGTGGTCAGAGACACTAGTCAAAATAAATGCTAATGTTGCTCTATTTCTGATGTGAAAACTCCAAAGTCAAAATAGAAAAGAAAAAAAAGAAGAAATCAATTATTACTGCTTTGATACCAAAATGAAGCACAGCGGTAATCCGACTTGAGACATATTATGAATCAAGAACAGAGCTGTGTCCACAGTTATCTTCTATTCAGACTTGCAGCTTAAGCACATTTTCCCTACATGATGCACACTCCAGGAAGGAGCTCTATTAAATCCACCACACCTGTCTGACAAATGTTGTTAACATATTTTTCCCCTCTGAAACTCCTAAATCTGTGAGGCTCACTGACTGAGACATAATCTCTCACAGACATTAAACCTCTTCATAATAACAGTTTGCTGGTGTTCTGTTGTTTCACAGATGCTCTAAACAGCCTTTAGACCTTACATGTAAAACTGTAATAGCTATTTTACAGTTGTGTATAAGGATTTTATTTTGTGGAAGTTAGCCATATATATAGAACAAACATATACAACCTTTGCTTTTGCTCCCTTTTTTCAGGAGTCAAAGTGAAGGATCTAAGGCTTTTTCTTACGCACACAGAGAGCTTAGTTCTCTTTGACTTTGTTCACAAATTTGTGCAAAGAGCACTTTGCCAACACAATCCATAATCCATCCACTTGACAGGCGTTGCATATCAAGATGCCGATCGAACAGCAGATGTGCCTTTGGCTGGTCACAGTAAGAGGCCACTCTGAAATGTTCAGTTCTAAACACGAGTGTCCACCAGAGCTGTTGAGAACTGAATATTCATTTCACTACCATAAGCAATCTCAAATGCAATCTCCCCAGAATTTGGCAGTACATCCAACCATCCTCACAACGATGGACCAGGAGTAACCACACCAGCTCAGGACCTTAAATCCAGCATCTTTACTTGAAAGATTGTCTGAGACCAGCCACCCCAACAGCTGATGCAAAAGAATTTAAGCAGAAACCATTTCAGGGAAGCAAATCTCAGTGGCTGGCTTTAGACAAACCTTGCAAGTGATGTTGGAGGTCCTGGATTCGCTCACTAGACCGGTTGGATGTACTGCCAAATTCTCAGAAACAACACTTAAGATGACAGATAGTTTCATTTAAATACCTGTTGAAGGAGGTCAAATGATCCAATATTTCACAACAAAATCAAATAATAGAAAATTTTTTTAAAAAAACCCAACAACAAACCAAACAAACAAATGAATGTATATCGATTGGTTTAGTAGAGCTTTGACTGAACTAAACCAGCCAACTGTATATAAAGTAGCTAAAACTGGTTTCACCTTGAGCAGCTACAACATTAAATTGTTGCTTACACACTGATGCATCCGTATTAACAATAAAATAATGTCATATAATAATCAGTATCATTTTTTCCTTCTTTTAAGTATATTCTGCTTCTAATGCTTTCTATACTCAGACCCTCTTGCAGGTGAAGAAGTCAGCTCACTAGATTGGTTGGATGTACTGCCAAATTCACCGAAACAACATTAAAGATGGGTTTTGTTATTAAAATGAACTCTCAAATTTTGTTTCATTTGACCCTGACACTCTAAAATTTGCAGTTTTATCACACAACACAATGCTTCAAGTTTTGAACGAATGTGTCATTGGCATGCTGACGGCAAGAATGTCCAGCAGAGCTGTTTGCCGTGAATCAAATGTTCATTTCACTACCATAAGCCGTTTCCAGTGTCATTTACGTGAATTTGGCAGAACGTCCAACCAGTCCGTTGAGCCAGTCCAGGACCTCCACTTCTGGCCTCTTCATGTGCAAGACTGTCTGAGACCAGCTGGTAAGATGAGCTTCTCTGAGATGGTTTCAGACAGCTTGTGCAGAAGCTCTTTGGTTCTGCAAACCAACTGTCAACTCAGTGATTCGGTTGACTGGCCTCAGACAATCTTGCAGGTGAAGACGCCAGATGTGAGGTGCTGAACCGGTGTTATTGCCTGTGGTTGGCAGTTGTGAGTATGGTTGGATGTACCGCCAAATTCTTGGAAACAACACTGCAGAAGGCTTATGGTAGTGAAATGAACATTCAGTTCATGGACAACAGCTCTGATGGACATTCATGCCATCAGGATGCCAATGACATGCTCCCTTAAAACTTATAATGTCATTGTGTTGTCTGATCAAACTGCACATTTTAGTGTGTCCTTTTATTGTGACCATCCCAAGACACATCTGCTGTTCAATTAGAATCTTGATATGCCAACCTGTCAGGTGGATGGATTATGGAGTATGTTGGGAAAGTGCTCCCTAACATTGATTTAAAAACATTTGTCAGAATAGAAACAAGTATTAAACCTTGTATCTCAACTCATAAAAATGGGAGCAAAAACAAAAGTGTTGCATTTATATTTTAATTCAGTGTATTTTCCAACCTGGTCACACCTTTTGAGGTCAACTTAATTAAAAAATATAGCAAGCTCTTACTGTTCTGAGACATCTTTATAATCATAGGGAATTTCACCTAAAAATATTTTATGCACAAAGATATGGGGATTGGTCAATAAAAAAACTTTCCAAGTGGGCTGTAAATGAGCGAGTGTCAAGTTTCAAGGTTTAAAGCCTTGAGATGTGAGAATTTGTCTCCCTGCGGCTACACACTGAGGCTCAAGTTGATTGATTTATCCGAAGCTGCTAGATTTTATGTGTGTAACTGTGATAAAGGCTCAAGACAACCAAATGTTCAGTGTTATCTTATTTTTTGTTTCATCACTCACATAGTTACTTCTTTCTGCCTATGTTGTTCTGTGATTTCAGTCATAGCATCATCAATCCTCTTATTCCACTGCCCTAAGACTTTGGGGTAAGTGCTTGTTTTGAAGTTATGGGCAACACTTATTCTCAAGATGCTGCCTAGAAATCAATTTAAGCTACTGGAAAGCACAATTCTTAATACAGATAACCTTCTACACAGAAGTTGTTTTTACCTTGTGAATTTACTGTACATCTTACAGTAAGTCACCAGCTATAAAAGCAGCCAGTATGTACTTAATGTGTCACTACAGCAGCATTAGCTGCTCTGTTTCAACAACGATGGGCTGAAACAATGTGCATACAGGCTGAAATTCAACAGAGCTGTTCTGTGGGAGATGCAGTGATCTTAACCAACAGTGAGTAAGACATTTGTTTAGCTATGAGTAGAGGAAACAAAGTACGCTAGTCACTAGGCTAATCTATGTGATGTAAACATGCTAAAGCTAATAATGTGAACTTTGAGAGTTTGTGAGCTGAATTTCAAAATTTTGATAAAATGATGTTATTGTCAGTCCATGTTTTATGGCTGCTGGGAGAAGTTTGCTTTCAGGCCTTTAAGCCAGATAGACCAGAAGTTTTATGAAAAAGCTCATGGTTTGGATTCAAACACAAAAATTTCTTCCAAAAAGGACTCTCTGGTAGAAAGTCCTGAAGGTTAACTTATCCCATGTGCTGTTTTATGTGAGTTCATGGAGTCAGTTTAAAGTTAACTTTACTGCACTTAAGCAGATATTATTTACATTATTTATGTGTTGTTTTTATCTTGTATGGCCAAAAGCAAAAAATAAAGGGGTGGCAACTTCTTCTGTAACATCCATCCATCCATTTTCGTAACAGCTTGTCCTCTCGAGGGTTGCGGCCGGGTGACGTTAGGTAAGAGGCAGGGTTCACCCTGGACAGGTCACCAGGACTGACACATAGAGACAGACAACCATTCACACTCACATTCACACCTACGGACAATTTAGAGTCACCAATTAACCTGCATGTCTTTGGACTGTGGAAGGAAGCTGGAGTACCCAGAGAAAACCCACGCTGACACAGGAAGAACATGTGAACTCCGCACAGAAGGGCTCCATCCTAGATGTGAGGCAACAGTCCTAACCACTATACCACCGTGCCGCACTTTTCTGTGACAGACTGTGAAAAATGAGCAGACGATATCGTCTCATATTGATCGCAGGCACCTAAATCGCATCAAATCGAAGTCATGTTGTGGCAGACTTTGTAATATCAACAAGTATTGTATCGTTGTCCAAAGAATCACTGTAACATTGTGACAAAACTGGTGTTTTACACCCCTAGCTGATAGGTCATATTTCTTAAAGGGAGTTAGGCGTTTCAAAAGAAGTCTAGCTGAGGGCTTGCAAACAGTGCAAGATCCTCAGTCTTTGCAAAATCCTTAAGTGTGTGACAAAAAACTCACATTGTGTTTAGATGTGAGTGGGTGTCAGACTTTGGCCCTGAAAAACTTTTTCAAAGTCTTCTAGTGTATGGTAGCCATTATTCTTATGAGTTGTTGACTGCGACTGCAAGTTATAGGTCAAACTTGCTGTGCAATATTTCGTTGTGTACAACCTCCATCTATTGTTGTCCCTGTTCCCTCTTCTTTGTGCCTGTCTGTCTCCTTCTCATTTCTCTTGTGAGCTGGCAGTCAGTCACTCACTCATTCAGTTGTTGGGTCGATGGAGCCCTCTCTGGTTTAGAGTAACTGCCGACACTTAGGGCTTTCAGCAAAGATTGAGAGGCATTGCGGGGACAGTGAGTCCTCCACACCTGTATTTCGCTGCCGGAGTTGACAGAGAGCCAGCTCCATAATGAGCGGCGGTGTACACACAGTTGGGTCTGAATCACAGACTGCCAGCTCAGACAAATCTCAACCTAATGGTTACTGAGCATGACTACCGTTCTGCTGACTGCGCCGTGCCAGCTTAGCTGACTAACAACGACGGCGAGACCCAACACTAGCATGACATGGTGCCTCAAATGAGCATGAGCCGCTGCTGAACAATGACCCAGAAAAGCTGTATGTCGGACAATGGGAGAAATGTGAAGCCGCTTACAGGAAACCACATGAAAAACAAAGCCAGCGTTTGGGAGTTATTCATGTTTGCAGGATAAATTACAGTTTGCTGGCTCGTTCACAAAGAGAGCAGCAATTCTCACTTAGCATGCATCTCCACTATCATTCAGCTGAAGCCGTAAGAGGCACTTGGGCTTCATAAAGTCCCATAATAATCACCGTGAATTAAATGTAAGCAGTTATGCTAAACAGGTCATTAATTAGGCGTATTGATGTATTAATTATCACATAATTCTATGCCAACATATTGGTGGTTGCTTATTAATACGAAGCCGGTATCTTGAAGCTGAGAGTAGTTCCTGTAGTTTCAACATTTTTTGTTCCTCATTAATATGCAACACAGGAGCTGCAAAATCTGCTAAGGAGCTCAAAATCTAATCAGATAATCTACTCTGCAGGGGGAACCTGCGGTGGAGAGACAAAGCCTCTTTCAGGTATTGTTCTTGAGTACGTGTGTGAGTGTGTGTTGAGTATGTCATAGGAATGTGTGTCAGGATATAATTTGATATGATTTCCTTTGTGTTTCTCAACCGTTCTAAAGCTACTACACGTACAGCTACTTTATTTCTAGTCTAACGTCAAAGTTTTACCAAAAAGTTCTGGAAACTTTGGCACCCGAGAAAGACCTTAGATGAATACAGACATAAAATATGTTAATGTGACAGGTGAGATATGCAAAACATAAAGAAATACTACAGTAAAAGAGCTAACACATCCAAGCTATTTCACACATGGCCAACGAGCCCTGACTGTATTACAACTGGCTGAATAAACTCTAAATCAATTATAAATCTCCCTAAAGCTGTTATGATAATGTAGCTTTTAAAACTCAAAACAAGCTAATAACTCTCATTTTGCTACGTGTAGACACACAGCTAGAGGTTTAAAACAGCTACCAGCGAACTCTAATTACAACTGTTACCCTCCATCACAGTGATCCACGCCACAACCATCGCCGTGACTGTGAGGAAAAACACACACACGCAGATAAGACACAGAGAAATGTTTGGAGACGTGACAAAAAGGAAAGACAGAAAAGACAAGCGGACGCACACAGAGATTTAAAGCAGAGAGAACGAGCATACGCAGAGAAAATGATCTTAAAAACAGATAAAAAAGTAAGTGTCAGGCGAGGAGACAGACCAACAGAAATAATCGCCAGGACCGATAAGCAGACTGTTTGAGATAAGGACAAATGCACATGCAGACAAGTGTGAAATCCAGACATTCAGTGAGTGACAGCAAAGGACGACTTGAAAGGCCATGACTAAGCCAATATCCAAGCCTCATCTGCATACATTTCCATATACCACGGTGCAGGAGAGACGTCTGCAGGTGAGACTCACCTTCCCCGGCGTTGTAGGCCAGAATGGAGCGTGTCCTCATCTGTTTCCCCTCGATGGTCTTACTGGAGCAGGTCTGAGAGCACGTGGACCAGGGCGTCCAGTCGCTGAGCACACAGTCCCTCGAGCAAGGCACCTCACATGGCACGGGCTCTGGAGCCGGGGAGGACGTGCAGAGATTCCTGTCCACCTCGTCTCCTGAAGAACGCAGCAATAATGCAAAATAGCACAATCAAATTTCGGAGGGAGGAAAGTAGGACAGACTGAAGCTGCATTTTAAAGCGAAATACACCCTGAATGTCAGTTCACATCGTACACAGTAGAGTAAAACAGGACAGTGACGGGGTTTAAAGAAGCTCTATTTTCAGAGCATAGCATTCAGGTGTTGTCTTCACACAGCTCTCAATGTGGAGGTGGCTGAGCCAGCAGCTAGCAGCTAACGGTGCTAACAGCACGAACAGTGCTAACAATAGCAACAGTGCTGACAAAGCTAATAGTGTTAACCAGAAGGAAAGTCAAGGGTTAGGGCTAGGCTTCCATGATGCCGCAGTCCTGATACCAGCGTTAATCATCCAACACATACTCACTCCAATCTCATGACATTTCACCGTTTGGTCATGGACTTTCAACATCGAGATACGTGGTGAAATGTCCCCTGGCTGCGCTGGTTGCTGATGTTCTTGGACGCTGTGTCAAGTTCTGCCTGTTACATGCACTGTCTTCTGTCAAAATACACTTCCGTTTTCACAGGAAATTCATTGTTTACATACAGTCTCTTTAAAAATAAATGCAATATGCAAGTACAACACCGCAAATTGGTGTTTTTTTTCCGCCAACAACTAACACACGTGGTCACGTTTAGGAAAAAAGAACAGGGTTTGGCTTTAGAATTTCACAGGGAGCGAACACTGCTGTCCCAGGTGAAAGTCGGTGTTTGTTGGACCCATCCACCACCCCTTCCACCCACCCCACTCTGACTTTCGCTGCCTTAACTTTCGCCCTGATTCCGCTGAATGCCATAAATGCGAATCATGCCGATGTTAAAGGATGCCTTTTTTGTCATTTTCTGACGCTGCAAGTCACTGCCCAAGTGCTGGATTTCAATTTATAAATCTTGACCTCAACAAGATGGCCGCATGGTTGCCCCTCTCAAACACAGGCAGTAGTCCCGCTCTAAGTGGCGTATAGAAGTGATGCAGAGTGTTAATTCCCCTTGTTGCACAGGGTGAGCAGGAACAGGACAGCACCTCATGTTCCCACTGTCACACCAGTCCTTATTCACCATAAAGCACATCCTCTTCTCCTTCTCTTGCCAGAGTCCTCTGCTCTGTCAGATCAGCATATATAAAAACAGTCACCTGGTTGAATGGAGCTGTCCAGGATTTAGCCAGGTTTCAGTGAAACAAAGGATATGATAGTTCCTGATATCCCATTGGAAACTGAGGTAATGTAATAAAGAGACTAGAGCAGTGGTTCTCAAATGGTAGTGCCGTGAGTTTTTGTCATTGTTATTGTAATATTCAACAGGGCCTATACAAAAAAATATGACTTAATATTTTTTTTTATTTCCTAATAAACGGCAAACTCTACCTTATAATGTGATTTAATTTAATGTAATTAAAAAAAAAAACTTTATTTCCTGTTTAAATGGATGTGTTATTGCTGCTTTGATGTAATATTAAAAAGGCTAAAATGAATTCTTTATATCATTTTGTTAATAAATATTTCACGAGTAATAGTTAGTTGTCAATTGCTATTTAATAGTAGTAAATAAAAACATTTATGTCGTAATTAGTGATAACACATGTTATCGAGGGTATTGTGCACAAACATAAATACAGATGTGTCTTGAGATTTTGGCTTGTCCTTCGATGGGCCTTGGGCACAAAAAGTTTGAAAACCACAGGACTAGAGCACTACGCTAACGGTAATGAATTAATATTAAAGTCATATTTGATACTATGGGGTTATGTCAGTATTTACAAGAAGATTTCAGGCAATCAACATCAGTAATGATTTAAAAAATATGCTTAAACTGAGGCACAAAATGTCAAAGAAAGTCAGCCACTGTTCACATGTATCATATAGAAACTCTGTGTTTCTAGGTAATGACTGCGGCCCCGGTGGTTCTGGTTTTCTGGGCCTAAAGTATTCTGCTGAAAGTCAAAACAGATGCTTTTGCATTTCCAAACTTGATTTATTGGTTATTTATTCGAAATTTCCAGATGTGTTTCCGGGTAAACTTTGTTACACAGAAACTACCATCTGTGTTTCCAGATAATGACTCTGGCCAAAAATGTAAAAGTTTTATGATGAAAGCCAAAACAGGTGGTTTTGTTCGTGCATTTGATTAATGGTTATTACACTTCCTAAAATACCATATGTGTTTACGTTGTACCTCAGAAACAACCATCTGTGTGTACCTGAATTAAATCGCAGTCATTTCAAACACATTTTCAAGGTATTACATAAAAGAATAGAGGGATTGTTCAGTAAATGAAGGAAGGGGATTTTAATTTTAGCTAATTACTGATGGTCATATCGGGGAGGTTCTGCACTGATCCTAGCCCATTATATTAACCCATGATGTAAAAAATTAACTCTACGTAACCTTTTATTAAAAAATGCAACCCTAATATTATCAGAACATCCTCATTATTATATATTTCCCATTTATTTGTGCAACTGAACTGCTTTGATATGCTTACCAGAGTCATCTCTTCTTATTAGTACATTGGTTTATTAACCCAGATTAAACTCTGGGGTCTTTCTGAGCATTGTTCTGTCCTCCTTGATACATCTGTGACTGTGGATTAAATCCAAAAAAGGGAAAACTCAACAGAGGAGAGCATATTAAGGTGCTAAAGATAAAAAATTTAGCCTGATGAAGCGCTCAGTGAAACACACTGCTTTCACTTGCCAGTTGAGGATACACTGGGTGGTAATTTGGGCACTGAGAATAAACTTGAGTGCACAAAGATCCACTGCAAAAATTAGATTATCACCCTCAAACCACACTTCAGTACAGAGACGATTGGAGCGGCTGGGAAAATAAACAGCTGTGTGTCTTAATTGATGGCGCAATGTCAAGCACACAGCCCATTTCAAATTGTAGAGACGTGCTTGTTTTCTTAAGACGTCTGTTCTCCCTTAGACAACTTGGGAAGGATATTCTCTGAACTGGCACAAGAATCAGCTTGGCATACTTTGATCGACTCATGTGGCTGGTTTAGAAACTAGAAGGAAATCTGCCGACATGAAGTGAAGATTTGAAACGTATTGTAAAAGCAAAATACAAACTGTTTCCCCAAACAGCAGCAAGAGAGAATTCTGTTCAGAGACAGATTTATTAAACCTGTGATTTGTCTCTCTGTTGCTCTGACATGGTTTCATTTAAAGCGATCTTGATCCAGGCCAGGTTTGCACACCTGAGGAAGGACTGTGGATTTACGTCCCAAGAGCCAGTCTGGGATGCCAGGGATCAGCACGCCCAGGGCTCTACCCCTGCCTGCCGGCCAGCACACAATGCACTGAACCCTGAATCCTGTCCCTGCAGACACTCGCTGGCAAGCTCCCCCCCTTGGTCTAGCTCCAGGGTGTCCCCATACCAGGCGAGGTTCTCGAAGTCCGAATATGCCATTTCATCAAGGTCTCCTTGAATTGCTTCTGGTCTGGCCATTCCCCTGGGACCACTTTGCCTTGGGAAACCCTACCAAGGGCTGGGATCCGCAAACCCCTCCATCACACTAAGATGGTGATTCCTGGAGGCGCTCGGACATCTGGAGGGAGCTCGGGCCGGAGGGAGTAGAGCCGCTGCTCCTTCGCGTGTTGAAAGGGGTCAATTGAGGTGGTTCGAGCATCTGATCAGGATCCTCCTGGGCACCTCCTGTTAGAGGTGTACCAGGCACCTCCCACTGGTAGGAGGCCCCGGGGCAGACCCAGAACATGCTTAAGGGACTACATATCTAATCAGGACTGGAAACACCTTGGGGTCCTCGAGGAGGAGCTGGAAAGTGTTGCTGTGGAGCGAGTGAGGTCTTTCTGGGGTGCTTTCCTTGGGTGGGCGATGGTGTCCTCATACCAGGCGAGGTGCTCAAAATCCGAAAATGCTGTTTCATCAAGGTCTTCTTGAATTGCTCTTAGTCTGGCCATTCCCTTTGGACCACTTTGCCTTGGGAGACCCTACC
>JAPZEB010000025.1:3872617-3884343 GCA_029783705.1 Chaetodon striatus | reverse complement strand
GTTAGTTGCAGCCCTACTTTCAGCACGCTATTAAATTCTCTATTTTCCTCTTCTGGATTTGGAATCCATAGTTAGCCTAGCTAGGGAGACTCAAGACGAGCCACCGCCATTGAGGTTTGGCAAAATTTAGAGGAAAAAGTGGCAGGTCATGGATGTAAGGCGCCAATTTAATAATATGAAATGAAACGAGACTCAGCGGCTCAGTGCCCTCTGAAAACTTGCGTGTGGTTGCAAACAATGAAACACAATACAGAGATGAAATAGACAGGCCGACAGACTGGGGCATGAACAATAACCTCACACTGAATACAGAAACACAGAAGATGTCATTATGGACTTGAGGAGACACTGTGAATACCATGCTCCCCCAACCATCGGGGAAGAGGAAGATGAGGGGGTCACCAGCTTTAAGTTTGTGGGGACTTGCATCAGTGAGGACCTCACGTGAACTATCAACTCCTCTGCCCTGCTTAAAAAGGCTCAACAGCAGCTCTACTTCTTTTGGACACTGAAAAAGAACAACCTGTCTGCAGAGCTGCTCAGAGACAGACCGGAAAAGTCCCCAGAAAGTCATAAGGACCTCAGAAAAGATCACTGGACTCACCCTGTCCTCTCTGGAGGACCTCTGCAATAATGGGTCAACTTGTGCAATACATGTGCAATACTCCTGTCAGTGTTATTTTTTATTTATTGATTTGGGATGATTGTGTACATGTATATTTTTTCATTTTTTTTATATTCAGGCAAGGTACAGCAAATTGTGTTGTACCTCTTGTGCAATGACAATAAAGTCTATTTGATTTTTTAATTCGATTTTAGTTGAAGAAATGCTAAAACACGGACCTTATACTCTGCACAGATCACTGCTCTCCCTCCCACACAAATCAGATAAACAGTAAAACAGCATGTTATGTCTTCTGGCACGACCACATGAGTTAAAATCGCTGTCGCTTCAATCAAACAGCCAGAAAACTGACAAACTGCAGCATCATTTCGGTGTCACTTCAGCTGCAATTACGACAGAAAGCAGAAGAAAGAAACCATGCGTGGCTACTTTCATGCTCACTAGCGTAATTATACCTGGGAGGGGGATGATTATGGATGTGTTTTTGAGAGATGGATGCATGTAAATCTTTTCTAAATCTGGGCAGACTGTGTCTCCAGCCAGTGGGAAAATGGTTTTAACAACCAGATTTCTTTCTCGACACAGGATAACTTCACAATCCGTCCAAGATACACAACGTGGTTAATGAGTGGTATCGCCGATTAATCAGTCCTTGTCTGACTCTTGTTTTTGAAATCCTACTTTAGGAGTTTACGCTGATGGTGCCTTCCTATCAGATGTGGCGTTCTGTGCGGCTGCAGTCATTTCTTGGAAGTAAAATGTTTGATGTGCATTTTAGGCAGAGACTGCTGAGAAATGAGAAGGAATTGAGAGTCATTTGATGTTTCTTATTTTCAGTCGGAGCGGTGACTTTGTAGCTCGTAGCAATAATAATGTAAGGGCGAGAGGTTGGATCCCACATGAGTTTACCAACACTATAACTGGTGGAAGTCAATATAGCAGGAGCATGAATTTTGGATAGAAGTGCTGACTGAAGGCTCAATTCAATGACCTGCTCAGGCAATGATCTTTTACATAATACTCTTCAAAATGACTTGAGTCGTTTTATCTTTTGTTCTGCTCCGTCTGCTACTTTCAAGGTTGTTTTCCTCAACGAGATCTTTTAAGGATGTGCACAATTAGCGGACTCGTTGAATAAATGTTACTAGCCTTGCTAGTCGGCACCAGAAATACTAGTCAGTTAAACTTATTAAAATTATTATTATCAGGCACTTTTCCTAAGAATATTGTTTTGAATGCATATTATTGTTGTTATATGTTTTGTGGGATGATGTGCAAAGTGCCACTTTTATTTAAATGTCAGGGAAATAAGTTGTTAGGAAGTTGTTAGAGGCGGCTGTGGCTCGGGAGATCAACAGTCTGATCCCTGGCTCTTCAAGCCTGCGTGTCTAAGTATCCTCGGACAAGATACTGAACCCTAAATTGCTCCTGATGACTGATCCATCAGTGTGTGAGTGCAGTGAATGGTTACTGAGTAGCAGGTGGCCCCAGTGTGTGAACGTGTGTGTGAAAGGGTGAATGTGACATGTAGAGTAAAAGCTGACAACTAGAAAAACGCTATACAAGTGCAGTCCATTTACCATTTTTTAACATCCATGATATCCCTGCAGCTTTACCTTACAAACCTGACTCTGAAAGGTCCAGTGTGTGTAAGATTAGGGGGATTCAGTGGTATCTAGGGGTGAGGATTGCAGATTGGATCCAGTTTAAACTTTACCTAGTTAGAATTCCTTCAGTGTTCATTGTTCAGGGAGTTTTAAGTGGGAGCTGAATTATCCACAGAAGTCTCTTACTCTCCAAAAAAACCAGACCAGGGGTCTCATTTATAAACATTGCATACATACATTGTACACACACAAAACGAGGCCTGAAGGAGGCGTACGCCACTTCCCACGCAAAAGTTACGGTATGTATAGAGACAGACTTGATGGGAGAAACTTTGACCCATGCTTACAAACATTTTGAAGACAGAGAATTTGCGACGCAGTATTTCTCTGATGCTGCTCGTCATGGAGGGGCTGCTATTTACAGTGGCCGACGTGAAAACCCAAAAACCTGACTGGTCCTATCTAGAGCCAGTGTTTGGTTTGTCCCATCTGGGTTACTGTAGAAACATGGCAGTGCAACATGGCAATCTCTGTAAACAAAGACCGGCTCCCTGTGTGGATATAAACAGCTCATTCTGAGGAAACGAAAGACAACAATTCTTATTTTCATGTGATTATAAACAACAAAAAAACATACTTATTATATTATATTCAATTTCTGCCAATATATCCCTCTAAATCCTACACACTGGATCTTTGAATCACAAAAACCCCAGCATTATTAAGCCATCCAGGTAGTTTTGATTTTGAGAACTTCCACCTCAAAACCTCGACACATTTAACTGATGATTCCTGCACAGCTTGGTACGTGAGAAAACCTCAAAACCTTTTTCAATTTGTGATTTGAGTCAGCTCCTATTTTAACCTCCCTCAAAGTTGTAACCTCAGAAAACTAAACATCCCATTATTATTAATTTTAGAAGATTTACTGTAGCGATTTGACTTCACAGCTTAGCGAGTAAAACATTTTACCGGTGACAGTCTTGATTCGTTCACTTTTCTTCCAACACACATTATCACACATCCACAAAACTCTGAAAATTGCCTTATTTCCAAAAGTGCCAAAGAAAGTCGCAGCTAAGATTGATCGCGTGTCATGAGTTGCTTTGCCATTTCCATCCTCGGAAGTTGACATCAAATACACTGTGCTAAGTTGTGCCTCATTGCTCTGACAGCACGGCAGTGACAAACACACAGACGATAAACATCCTCTGATATGTGTCACCTCCTGACAGGGAGAAGAAAAACTTTCAGGAGGACAAATTTGGCATTATGTTAGAAATGTAGTGACTTAGGATCAGCACACCTTAACGTCAAAGGTACATGGAAGTGTGAGGAGCAGTTTACTTGCTGAGAAAAATAAACAGGTGGAAAGAAATATTGGCAATAAATTAAAAGGAAACATGAAATTAGACGGGTATATAGGTTCAGTGAATACATTACCTCCACTAAAGGCCTGTAAAATGGAACATAATTGCCTTATTTCAAAATGAGACAAAAATCAAAAGCTGAAGTGTTACACTGAGCTATAATTTTGATATATCTTTCATCATTGCCCAGGCAAGGAAATTGAAGGGGCACATAATGGTGCTGAGGGGAAAAACATATTAACTTTACTGTCACATTAACATAAAAATGTTGCCACTCACTTGCGTCCCACTGTGCTCCCATTCCTGTGTATGCAGGTCACGTCCCGAGTCTGGTAGCCCACCTGAATGTCCCAGAATGGACTCTCTTGCCGGTTAAGGCGATTCCTGGTTCGTTTCTTCTGGATAAGCTCCCTGGTCTCTGGATCTTTGACACCAGCTCTCTCCCTGAGCCCCTGACCTTTACCTTTCCTGCGCTTGACTTGGCGTGCAGCCCGAGTCTGTGGGAGTATGCAGGCGCTCCACGGTCCAACCCTGAGACTGTACACGCCCTCCGGACCTGTGCAAAGCCCCGGTTTACAAGACTGGAACTCAGTTAGATTTGGACAGACCGCACCTCCAAAAAGCGGAGGAACCAGGACGCTACGGACCCTGTTCCTGAGGCCCGTTCCACACGTTTTGGAGCAGGACGTCCATGGCGAATACTCGGAAACCACACAATCCTGAGGGCACGGGATCAAACACGCCTGCTCCAGGCGAGGCTTGGGCTCAAAGTACTCACAGATGGCATCCTCTGCTGGAGAGCCGTCTGATTTGAGTATGCAGCCCACCTCCCGGGTCTGAATGCCCTCTTCGCCTCCACTGCATGTGAATGGCCGCGGGGCCCCAAAGGTCCTTGCTGAAACTGGCACGCACTCGTTCCAGGCGCCCAGTTTCCAGTCATAAAGGTCCTTGTGCCAGTCGCACACACGGAAACAGTTTCTCTGGTTGGAAGGACGCTGGCCCTGGTCACAGTTGGTGTGTAGCGTCGTCCAGCCGTCCACATGGGCACACCAGACTGCTCGGCTTTGGCTGCCACCTGGGCCACAGTCGCTGCCCATGCATCTTCCCCATGGACCTGGGAAACAGATGAACAGGCTCAAATGACAACATGAAACATACAAAACAATAAAGCTTCAGATTTAACTCCAAGAAGGACAGCCTGGTGTGCGTTCAGAAACCTCACAAGGAATCTGCAACGACATCAAGATAGTGCTCAGGAGAAGGGGGAGGATATTAGTTATTGATTTAGTTGGACAATTGAATAATGACGAGGACAACTGAGACATTGCATCAAGGTGTGCTGGCTGTCTTTGGATCATTTAAATATAAAACAAGGCCTTGTTGCTAAGGCTGTGAATTGATTTGAAATGTCGAATTAACAAACATCCTGTGTGTACATTAGTAACACTCGATGATGCCATTTGAAAACTCTTGTGTGCCTTTGCAGCAGTAATCCATATTAGGCGAACATCAATTAGTCAAACACTTCAAGCCCTCTAATGCTAAAGAAAGACAGAGACAGTTTACTTTAGCTTGTCAACTGAGGAAAAGCATATAACGCATCTTCAAGGATGACACAGTAAATTCACATACTCCTCTAATGCGGACCTTGATGTAAAATGTGTTGAGAAGCTGTTGGCAGCCCACAGCAGAGCATGTGTGAGTGCAGAAAATATGTCATATTCAATAAAAATAATGTGTCACCTTGTTTTGCGCTACACTCGGGTCAATTCTCGGTGCGTGGTTAAAACAGTCTGAGTGCTACGGCGGTTGGAAAGGGATGATTAGGCAATGCAAATACAACGTGCAACAGTGGAGATTATTGGTGATCAAAGAGAAGTGTCTGAAAGCCAATTTACAGGGGCTGTGAGTAATCTGTGGCATTTATCAAACTATTGGCAACCAGCAGGAACTGCCACAAACATCAATAAAACTTATTTGTCTGTACACAAGTCTCTGGCAAAGCCTGCCTTTATCCTCTCTTGCTAATTGCAGTAGAGATCCAGCAAACAGTGCTGGAACAGGACTGGGGGTTTGTAGCGGTAGTCATATTGTCCTATAATCATATATTATCATACATCAAAATACATTTGTTTTGATTACACAAACACAGAAATACTTGGTTCAACAACAGGGCGTTTAGGCATTTTTAGCAGCCTTTAAAGGATAAGACTGGGGCTTTTCTTTTGTTTGTTTAAGAGTCAACAAAAGCTGTGAAAAGAACAAAACCAACAATGAATTGATCCCACTAACAAGTATTGTTTCATGTGTGTATTTAAAGCCTATTGTAGCTTATTCCTCTGTGTCACAGAGCTCCTTTGTTGTCCAAAATTAAATTAAAAACACATCAAGGAGCCACACTGTTGCACATGTTTCTTTACTGTGAAGAACATGAGCACTGTAGTTTACTGTTTAGAAACCCCACACACACCGTCCTGCTGCTGTAAACCTGCACCAATTGTTTACTAATCCACTCTTTACACCTGTTCAAGTAACATTAAACTACATTGCCCAGATTTTTGTTTTTAGAAAAATTATGAAGCCTATTTAAACACTGAAACTATGAACCAATGACTGTGTATAAAGATGGACGACACGTCTCCACTTACTCCTGCTGTGCCAAACTAAAGCAAAAATATCACAGGTATGGCCGCTGCCATCTTGTGTTGGTGACATCATTTGAAGAGTCTGTGCAACAGCAATCTCCACAGTAATGAGATCTCGCTCATACATCCATCTAACCAATCGTGAGCAGCGTCATTAAGAACAAGCACACTGATTGGCAAAATTTGAAAAGACACAGTGCATGCAACGAGTTGACATTGACATACTGTTCCTGAGCATCCATAAAAGATAACAGAGGGGTACCTAGAGCATCATACGTTCGCGTGGAGAGCAACTGACCAAGTGTTGGTACTTAATGACTTGTGAGCAAGAATGTGTTGAAACATGGCTTTGTGACCCACCTAATTACATCTTCATTAGAAACCAGTGGGCTCCCAATTAATTCCCTTCTCTCAGACAGGGTGGGAAACTCAGAAACCATTCACCAACACTTTCTTAGTTCTTGGTCTTTTCTTTGGATTCATGCGCAACAACAGAAATGTGCAATAACACCAGCTTCATCCTTCAACAGCTGAATGTTTTGTGATACCGGTCGCTTGTTCATAGCATCGTCCTCATTCATTGCTATATTCATAAACAACATTAACAACCTTGGGCTTCTGTTTGTTTTTGTGTTTATTTATTGCTCCTTTAGGTGCACCTCTCCCGTATGAAAAACAAGACAGCACAAAAACATATATCTCCCCACTTGGATAAGAAACTTTGCTTTGTGCTATAAATATACCACTTTGCATAGAAACATCTTCCACACGCTCGGATACTCACACACTATTTCATTATATTTAAGCGTATATGGAATCAAAAAGAGAGTGCGGGGACTAATTTTGTGTTTCTCCATAAAGAAAACTTAGCTGACACCATAAAACTGTCTTAACCCAGTCATCCCAACTCAGCTGGTAGTCCCAGCAAGTTGAAAAACACTAATTAAAGCAGGGTGCCTAGGCTTTCACGGTGTTATCCAAAGGCTATTGATACTACCAGAGAGAAGAAATCAAACTAATTGGGCAGCTTCACTTTTCACCTCACATTAAACTCTTAGGTAATTGATTCTATTAGCATGTGGTCCCGGGGTGATTGGACCCTTTGTGGGCTGCAGGATGTCAGTGTGAGGGCAGGTCATGTTGACCCACGTCCATGCAGAGTTAAAAATCAGGGCTGGCAGAAAATCAGGAGCACATTTCCGGCAGTGATTGCCTCTGATGAGGCTGCTTGTTGCCTTTTCTCTGATCTCAGCTGCTGATACAGCTGACAGGATCTATCTTCAGTCAACATGACGCTGCACTCACAGGAGCCTCAAGGCAAATCCTAAATGGTTGCTTTAGACTTCACAGTCGATCAATATCCGATCAAGTGATTTCTAGATTTGCTGGGCATCTATAGCTGCAGATCACATCATGCTACTGTATATTTACCAGTGTAAAGACGCTGTGGTATCAAGGATGAGATTCAGAGGGTAAAATACATTAGTATTCACCGCACGAATCCTCTCAGGTGTTTGTTTGAGTCTATAAAATCTATGTGACGCTTATTTTTTTTTAATCCAATAATAGAAAAAGGCAACTTGGAAGTTTTGCCTTCACAATACAAACTGATAAAGGTGGTGAATGTTATCTCGAGAGCTGATATTGAGTTTTGAGGCAGAGGAAGAAAATGCAGCAGAGAAAACGCTGATCCACAATCTAAAATGCAGTAGAATCAAGACAGGTTCCCCGGTACCAAAATAAAAACCACCCAAATCTAATCCATCCCAGATAGAAGTTATCTTTTTCCAAGACTATTTTCTGGCACAGCTCTCACACTCAACACTCCTCCAGCTCGGGATGTGAAATATAACAGCCTCTCAACGAATAAAGATCACAAAGCGTGGCCGTATTCAGCCTGCCTGGTCTTAAAATGCTCAGTAAAAGTCTGGTTTGTTCTGTATCTTATTGTGTTTCTAATATCCCGTATGACATGTTTTGCTTTGTCGGATCTTTGCAGCTGTTTCCATGTTTTGCCACACATCGAAACTTGGTCTTTCTTCTGCGAATGTAAATCAATGCGCAGCGCTGGTAGCCTACAGCTAACTTTTCAATATTGCATGCACTCTGACAGCACCATTTGACATTCTGAGAACAAACTGTATTTCACTTCCATTTATCACATGTTTGGCAGAAAGTATTCACGAAAATACCAATTACTGTCACTCTACTGTACATCAGGTCTCTTACAAATTAAAAATCTTACATAAAAATACTTTGATATGGAGAGTGTAATGACTGTCATTAAACCAATTTTAATGATCTGGTTCCGTGATTAGGTCAGTTATTGTTTGCTTTTAAGTGTTAATTTCTGGTCAAATCAAATTCAGAAGACAAATAAACAAACAAGAACCAGGAGTATCCTAAATTTTGGTCTTGGTGAGACTACACATTTGCAGGCATGTGTACATTCTTGCATAGACTGCAGGCATAAAGCTCAGACCTGTGCAATCTAAATGGAAATGTAGTTTTATCATTCAGCAGCAACAAAAAAATCCCTTCTGTGTCTCTTCATTATTTTAGCTGATGGTGAATTAACTGATAACCTCAGGAGACTTTACATTCTTGTCAGATTTCATGTTTGCATCAGTGGTGTGCAAAACTTAATCAAATGTGAGGTAAGCAAACATAACTCGGCCAAATAAACGCTGCGCAGTGAGACAAACAAATCACACAAAAGTATTTATGTAAATGTAATCTTTCACAAAGCATTTCTTTTTAACTGGCGACATGTCCATGATGTACCCCGCTGTATGCCTCATTTACCATGCTTCATGAACCATATGGATCCAATTAAAAATATGTCGTACTTCATTCTTCAAGCTTTTTCTCCCACTGTAATTTCACAACAACAACAATAACAAAAAACAAAACCTCCTGTTTATTCAGCACTTTAAAACCAGCCGATTTGGCTGTGATTCATTCATTCATTCATTTTCTGTAATTTCATATCCTGTTAAGGCTCGCAGGGGTGCTGGAGCCTACCCCAGCTGACATTGGTCAAGAGGCGGGGTACACCCTGGACAGCTCGCCAGACTGTCACAGACACAGACAGCCATTCACACTCACATTCACACCAACAGACAATTTAGAGTCACCAGTTAACCTGCATGTCTTTGGATTGTGGGAGGAAGCCGGAGTACCCAAAGAAAACCCACAGTGACACGAGGAGAACATGCAAACTCCGCACAGAAGGGCTCCCCCACCTCGGGATCCCCAAGCCCTCTTGAATGGCTTTGATAAGTGGTGGCAACAGTGATAGATATGCCACACCTAACATTAGATTGAGAAGGCCATTATCAGACCATGAAAGGAAACATTCAGCCAGAAAGGCCTTTGCCATTTAAGGGGTTTTCATGGCACTTTCTCCTGTGTGAACCAAAGTTGGCAAATAGGGTGTGTGGAGTATGGGTGGGGGTGGATGGGCAAAACAAAGGACTTCACCCACCCAGAAGAGCAGGCTCCGTGTCCCATGTGAAACCAATTTTTTTCACCCAGCCATGATCTTTTTCTAAACCTTACCAAGTTGTTTTGGCACCTACACCTATGAAAAGTGAAACCTAACTAACAGTTAATGGGCTGATAAAGATAGTCTGGGGTAGCAGGCCTCTACTGACCCATGACTATGAGCTTTATGACCAAAAATAACGGACATTTAATGGGCTGATAACGTTAAAACATACTGAATGTCAACATCATCTATGTGACGCTCAGTAAGTTTACATGACATTAGAGAAAATTGGTTTATTGTGTTATGTTTAGAATACATGTAAACACGTTCTTCTGACTGAAATCTTACCAAACTGAATTTCTCATAGTCATAGATTGGGAGTTGCATGTATACAGTCTGTATACAACGGACCCAAACTGGCCTAGATGCTCGGTGCAAGCTCCACATTTTCCACCCCGGGCTTGTAACTGTGCATGTTAACGTACTGACTGTGACCTGGGATTAGTGGAGAGTACCACAGCTGTAATCCTTTGGTTTGTAATATCTACCTGTAATTGAGAAATCATTGTCATCGGCAGAACAACATGACTCAGCAATTAAACACGACACAACTCCTGTGGCAGTACGTCCGAACTGCACAGTCCACTTAAAATGGAGCACCAAGAACACTAAATACAGTAAATCTTTGCAAGTTGGAGTTGCTAAAAGTTTGTACCCAACCAAATACCTAATTTATTAAAACATCTGCTTCAAAGAGCAAATTAAAAGTTCATGCATGTCTGGAGCAGCGACCTCTGTCAGCAAGCTCGTGTTTGTACTGTATTTACTGTCAGCCTGGCAGAGTAAGAGATGAGCAGTGCAGAGAACATATTAGGAAGATAGTGGGCAGTGGGGAAGAGATAAAGGGGTTAGCCAGATGACCTGCTCTGAGGATGGAGGAAATGTGTTGACATACAGCACAGCATACAGTGTAAAGCACGGGGGAAAAATTAGGAATGAACGGCGAAAACAAATGTGCTCAATATATGAAAACAGTATGTTTTAAACTAGTCTTGTGTAGCCAGACCTATCACTACAGCCGTGTCAGAGCCAGTGAAGTCAAAATTATTGATTTACATATCGATTATGAATATTTGAAACGGCTTTCCTATTCATTTTACACAGTATTGACACACCGGTATCAGCTGCGCTCGCTCATTCTCTTATTATCAATGTCTTTTCTGCTAATTGAGAAAAGTCATTGTTGTCATGTTATGGTCTGGTTATATTAAAATAAATAAAAAATAAAGATAAAAATTAAAACAAAAACAAAAATGAATATGGTATAGAGTACTTTTTTTTTTAAAAAACCAATCACAATCATCTTGGGCAGCACTGAGTCCAAAATGCAGCTGTGGTGCTGTTACAAAATGGTCGTGTGCACATAGCTGAAGGGAAAGAGACTGCTGGCTGAAATGGCAGCCTTATTTCCACAGTCTATATCCAGTGAATCAGACCAGTTTTAAACCAAACAGTATGGCACCCACTTCCTGCTCTTAAACTCTCGTATCACAGCTAAACAGTGCAATAAAATATGTTTTTGAAGGCATTTTAGGAGAGAAATAGACAACGCTGTTAATGAATCATGAGGAAACCTTCAAATGGTATTATTTATTGTGATTTAAGAATGTAATGGTTCATAACTGCTGAGCCTTACAGCCCACAACACTGCCATCATTACCAAAAGGCTGGCCGGTCACCCCCAGAGGTCCTGTCTTCGGGCCTCAACAGGTCAGAGGCCCCGCTGTAGATTGGACTTGGCTCTTACCTGTCGAGGCCAGGACAAAGGACCTCTGGGGTACTGGTTTGTCCCACAGACGCTTGATCAGATTGGGATCTGGGGAATTTGAAAGCTAGGTTGATGCTTTACGCTCCTTGTCACGTTGCTTAGGGCATTCCTGAGCAGTTTTTGCAGTCTGGCATGGAGCACTGCCTTGCTGGGGGGCCTAC
>JAPZEB010000025.1:3846904-3858783 GCA_029783705.1 Chaetodon striatus | reverse complement strand
TGTCCTTTCAAATTAAATTCCCACATGGTCCAGTCATATAGGTTTTGATTCATTTTGACAAGGTGCAGCTCATCATATAGTTTCATGTTGTTTTTTTCTTTTTTTTTCTGCGACTAAGCGACTGCTAAAATCTTGCCGACTAATGACATTTCTGGTCGGCTTAAGTTTGGTCGACCATTCCGGGGCAGCCCTAGAAATAAACATGTTTGGTCTCTATTGCTATAGTTTATGACAATGTATGAGGGATTATTTTTTATACAACTACCCCATTAACATTTTATTAAGGCTTAAAGTTAAGCATATTCAAGGGCAGGGCTGCTCAAAGTTCGCTCCATCCTCTTGTCCAAATATGGTCACTTCTGGCTCCAAAAAACAGCCAAAATGCCAAAATCTAGGCTTCAAAACAGAGTCCACAAACCAATGGGAGGGGTCACAGTGGCTATGTCCATGTCACTATACACTCTTTGTATGTCACCTCAAAATATTCAGTATAAAAAACAAATAGACAAACATAAAATACTTAGTTTTAATTATTTCACTAATTGCAGTTTCTTTTTGATTATTATTATTTTTTAATTTATTTATTTAAATATGAATTCTGACTCCACATCGCAGAAAAGCAAATAAGTATGGTTAAATAGCAGATGTGTGAAAATACACTCACACATCTATCTCATCTAGGAATCCAAAAACACTGTGACTGTGATTTCTATCTCTGAAGGTACTTGCTACACTGTCACCTCTCTCTGAAATTTAGTCTTTATCACATTAGGAGAGGAAAAATGTTTGGAGCCATAATTGGTTTTTGACAGGTACAGAGGCATCGAAGAGGCTCAGGTGTGTCTTTAAAAATAGTCTTGTATTACTGAAGGTGTGAACACAACCCGCCTGGCTGAATGCAAACCTCCAAGCCTTACTTGAAAGACATCAGAAGTACAAAAGAACAGAAAGGTATTTTATATTCTCTCTACAATATCTACGAATGCCAACAACAGTATGGTTATAGGCTGTGTGTGCAACATTCAGAGCAGAACATATAGCTGTAAAACTATTGGATGCTATGTGAAAATATAGTTATGGCATCAAGAGCAGTGTGTGACACTCATTATCACTGTGTTTGTTGTAATCTGAGCCTCTGTGTGGTTTGTTGCAGGAAGATGGTCCAGCCACAAGTGCATATGTGTATCCTACCGGCTAGCTTATCGCCGTCACTCTGCACTGCACTCATACAGTAGTTAATCAGGATGGCATCGCCGGAGAAGCATAGCACCTGTCCACTAGTTCACCCCGGTTCACACCATTACCTCAGCACTACTTTTGGAGTTAGCACCATTAACTACCGGGTCAACCACCTCACTGTTGAATTTTGCCTGAGGCCCAGAAACACCAAACCGACATCAAAGAACTAGTGGTGACGAACGCTGACTGTTGCATCGCCTCACGCCACATGTGTGTCAGGCAAAAAGTTGCACTTGAACACACCACAAAGACCACAGCCAACAGCCAACTAGCACGTACATTATGCGCCTGCATGACAGTAAGTAATGCTCCCTACCAGCAGGTGGCAGCAGACAAAAGGTAAACAGGAAGACCGACAGGAGGGATTTAAGATGCTGGTTAGTCAGTAGGACATTAACAACACAACCCGATGTTGAGAGAACAAATGATATTTACTGTGTGTTACTGAACAATAACTCAAACAATTACAGTCCGCTTCTGCCAAAGAGCTAGGGTTAGGGTTAGGGTTTGGGTTAATCGGAAAAAATAATCATACCTAACATAACACTTCAGTTTCAATCTCAAGCCCTCTTTACTTAAGGCATTTGTTTGCTTTCCTCTCTTCTGTTTCTCTTCTCGTGCGCTAAGCTGAACTCCCACTCAAAGTGATTTCACTAGCCGACAAGCTCCACTGTCTCCAATACTGATTCAGCACGCTTAATCTGCCCGAAAAAAGGCCAACAAGGATCCGACTAGGGCCAACAGTGTGAGGCACACCGCAAAAATGTCAGGGAAGATTGTGGATATGAAAAATAAAGTGTTTCAGTTGCCTAGATTTTTTTCACTAAGTTGAGTGAAGAACTGTGATTGTGGTTACTGAAAAGTCAAAGTCAAAGAAAAGCAGACCCGCTACACACTCATCCACCACCCTGACCTCTAAAATTTGAAGTCTCGCTACATAAAGGGCACACAGCTTCCTGTACTGGCACTGAACTTTGGTGTTGGATGTAAATCATGAGGTGCGTCCAATATCGATGTAATCCTTGGGATACTGGGCTGCTACAACATTTTGAAGGCTGATGCTGTCTACAACACCCTCAAAAAGGGACATAATGTATGAGAATGGTACAGTAAAGAGGCTTTTTGTTAAAGAGGACCTATTATGCTCATGTTTTGGATTTCATACTTGCATGTTGAGGTTCCTACTGGAACATGTTTACATGCTTTAATGGTCAAATAGCACTTTATTTCTCTCATACTGTCTGTGTGTTCGCCCTCTGTCTGAGAACCTCCATGTTAGTGCCTGTCTCTTTCATTGATATAGAAGCACTGATGCCTAATTGGCCGCTGGATCGTGCATCAGCGTCACTGTCATATCTGGGAAAGCAAGACTTGCCTGCAAACCAATGCAAATAAAAAGGGGAGCTGCAGTTTTTCTGTATAAAAAGCTCTGTAACATTTACATTTCTCAATCAATTGCAATGAGACGTTTTTATTTTAAAGCGTTTAACGTCTATGTGTAGTAGACGTTTTGTCTCCAGTTGATTAGGATCCCTATGTATAGGCTATATTTAGGCTATAATCACTGTTGAAGGCTCAGTAGTGGAGTGTGTGATGAGCTCACATGAACTAAATTACTTGCATAATGGAAAATAAAATATCATCATGAGGAAAAACTGACGTTTGTCAAGTATGGATTTGTCTAATTTTGGTTAATACCTGTGGAGAAAATGATTTAATGTGAAAGCAGACAACTTTTCACGCAGATCATGAGCTCTTTAATATAAAAATGACTCACTGAAAGTGGCTCCCCCAATTACTTGGATTTGTTTACATGCAAGTCTTGCTCTCTCCACTATGGCGGCGACGTTGATGTATCGCTGCAACTGGCTGACACAGTCCATGTGGCGTCTATGTGTATATGTCTATGGTCTCTTTACGCCCTCCTCCCAAAAAAAGCCCCAGTCTGCTCTGATTAGTCAGCCTTTTCCCTGTCTTCTACATCTCGGGGTCTCTGCCTTGTCACTGCAGATGGGGAATGACTGAAACTGACAATAGTGGCACTTTGTACTGTGAAAAATCACCAATCAAAGCTTCTAAACACAACCAGACATGTTCCAACAGGAAAATTATACAAAATCTGGGAGAAATTAACAACATCATCAACCAGGCTTACATGTTTCCCAGTGGTTAGCATGTAGCCACATGTACGTTAGCAGTGTACTTACAGCCGGGGAATGACTGTATCTGAGAGTAGCGGCACTTTCCACCATATAAAATCTCCAATAGAAGCTTCTAAACATAAACAGACATGTTGCAGCGAGAATATGATCCGAAATCAGAAAGAAACTTACAACATTGCGCACTGCTGTTTTGAAATTACCAGAAGTGACAACAGCTTATGTTCTCAGCTGCCGAATTGCAAATGATTGTTAGAGCATTATTGCCAACATTTGACTTTTCAGCTTGTATTCAGTATTGGTACCTAATGTAAAAAACATGTGTGTCTTGGATCAGTAAAATGGGCAGTGTCCACTGTACCCAGCTCAGGCTCCTTGTTGTCCACAGCCACCATGTCAAAAGTTGAGAAGTTTGTGATTTAGCTTCAGCTACTCCACAAAGATGGCAACCACTGAAGGTGAGAAAGGTCCATCGTTTCCCACTAAACTTTTGGACCGTTCTGAGTGCACCAGTAGTACACTACATTTTCCTGTACTTTGCAGTGTGAACGCACTTAATGCACTTGTGCACTTAAAATATAGACCCTTTTATTGTTAGTAAACAGTTCAATGTTTTTTGGTGGGCGGGGCTTAGCTGGAGTCAAAACAATTCTCCACAGACATTAGCCGGCGCTAGCTAACAAGTTCTGTTGGTTTGTTTTAGACGATGGAGGAAGATGATGTGAGTGGTTTTGAAAATACTCATTCCCAGTGTTAGAGTGCACTCTGGCACAAACTGGACTGTTGGTAGATTTGGAGCGCTGTCTCAATGTACCGTCTGGTTATCCAGAGCACCGCACTCCAGAGCGCACTCTGGTCACTGTCTGGGGAGACGGAGCAGCAGAGCACCAAGCGGAGAGACTGCGTGATTACCTCAACCGTCAGACTGAATTTACCAACGCACCATGTCAGGTCACTCACTCTCCAGGACCGAGAGTGTTTCTTGAATAAGTAAACACTGACCAACAGGACCAGACTGGCCGACCTGTGTGCTCTCACTCAGTGGATGGATGATGTCACAGGAAGCTTTGTGGTTGATGACAATGCCAATCTTACAAAGGAGGATGACACTTAAACGGTTTCCTCCAGTTTGTTTTGCTATCAAAGCTAATATTAGCTCATGCGCTAAAAAGTTAGCATTACAGAACGTAATACCTCCCCAATTTCCGATAAGGTGGACTCCTATTCTAAGACCCCTATGTACCCTACAGCCCTGTGGTGGAGAGTCGTGTTTTGCCTCCAGCTAACAAACTGACGTCATTGTCAACTCTAAAAGGATCAAGTTTTTAGTACAGAAGTATGCCATCTGAGACACACAGCAAGTTTACATGTTTCCCTGACGTTAGCATGTAGCTTCATTTAGCAGTGTGGGCTATATAATGTAAAAGCTTGCAGTGGCATGCCTGGAGCAGACGACCATATAAAGAAATCTGTCACAATCTGATGTCAGCTTCTCTTGAAAGTCGGAAAAATGTTGAAACAGAGTATTTACAACGGTCTGAAGCCTGAGGTTTTGCTCATATTCATTATACATATGTTAAGCTCATTATTTGAAACTTTTTGAAACACATTTATTATCAACGTCCTCATTTGTAAGACTATAGACACAAAATACAGAAAAACATAATAGGTCCTCTTTAAATTGATCACACTGTCCGAACAATGAAGATAAATACGGAGGAATCCAGGTGAGAAGACCTGAAGCTGACTGGATGCACTCCAGATCGACCAGATCTTCTCCATCTGAAAAACACCCACTGTATAGATTACAGGCTTGCACTGGGAATTGCTATACCTGTACAGTACATGCATATCTTCATGTAGCTCTCATCTGATCTTCCTTGCTTTACTCCCTGTCTTTTCCTGACAGTGAGATAACAAGAAGTGACATCACAAGGAATATCATTATGTATAAATGAGCCACCCACTGCCTTCGTTTCCTCCATAAATTATCAGGCGAAAAAAAGAACAAAGCTTTCAAGGAACAAGATATTAAAATCCTTCCTGCTTACTGCAGTGTGAGAGGAGCTAATAGACGAATATCACTGCCGGATAGATCAGGTAGAGCAGGAGGTCCAAGGTGAGGGAGAACACACACGCACCCGCAAACACACACTAACACACACGCTGAGTGCTGTGATCGCACCAGGGGGTGTGAGCTGGAAAAACTGCCACCCTCCATCTGAAGGTGCTGAGATAAATGAGCACACAACTCTCTGTTTCTGCCCTTTGATTTCACTGCTGCGCCGCTCCAGGTAAACATGAGAGGAGAGGGAGAGGAGATGGGGCCACTGAGCATGTGATCACACACACAAACACCAAAATTTGCACACAAACACAATGACAGAAGGGAGATGGGAGCTCCGAGCGTATGCACTTTTTCCGGCAATTTACACATGCATGCACATGCTTCCTCTTATGCACGCGCGCTCACATTCACACTCCTCCAGCATCTATCCAAAGACAAGTTAGTTTTTGTGAGCCTCTGATATTTCGTTTCTTTACATGGATCCAAATCTAGAGAAAACAATCTGGGAGAACACCTGAACCTGTTCTGTATTTGCAGTTTGACACACCATCATCATCAATAAACACATAAATCTCTTCGCCTCCTCCCTGTTTGTCATCAGTCCTCAGTTGGCGACAGCCGAGCGATCAAACAGTTTGCTTCAGAGTCCGTGTAAGCGGAGACAACACAATCGGATTAAACACGTACGAGATAATAGCTTCTCTGTAGCTGTGATTGAACAAGCTGCCCCGGGGAGCCAATCAATTCTCTAAACTGGAACCGGAAAAAAGTCTGCGCTTTGACTCGTCTAATATAGACACCTTTCCTCGCTTCCTTGATCCAGTGGTAACATCTGGATCGTAACACAGTGGAGGTTTAATCAGGGGCAAGCATCGGGACAGGAGGAGAGAGTGCTGAATCCATTAAATATGGATTAGAGTGGTAATCGCTTGAGAGTGGGACATGAGGGCAGAGGGGTGTGGGAGTACAGCCAGGTGGACGGGCTGGTGTGACATAAACCACAACAGGAGGAACGGGAGAGGGAGGTCGAGTCAGCATGGGTGTGGCAGCAGTGCCCTTAACATGCAGGCTGGGTGTTAGCACGGAGAGGGCTACATGCTAGCTCACAGCTCCATCTGTTCAAGAGCAAACGGAGGAGCAAAAGGAGCGGGCTGGTTTGAATGACTGCTGCGTCTGAGCGTCAACAGCAGCAGCAGCGAACGAGTGGGTGATTGGGATTTGTTTGTTTGTGTGTGTGTACATGTAGCCCACGGAGGGCACTCGCTGTGACAACACTGTGCAATCTGGGAATAAATGTGGGTTAATGATGCTGCAGACCAGATGTGTCCCACTCACATGTTGGACGCTATGCAGATGCTACTGGAAAGTGGATGTCTACACCGCGACTGCATATTTTTACACTGACTGCGAAATGTGCAACATCTATCTGTGATAACACAGGACAAGTCAGGGGCTCGGCGATCTCAGATCCGTCCAGTGGTGCTGGCTTAAAATGAAATATGCGTCTGATGATGCACTAAAACAGCAGAATAAATGCTGTCTTTAATGCAGATTTATATAAGATGTCCCCAGGTTTGTAGTTTGCGCGTCTGTCTGCAGAATATATGAAAATCTCTAAACAGATGTGCATTAAGTAAACGGAAATCTGTTCAGATTTTGATCAGGTACAGTAGGATCTTCAACACTGGAAAGTGCTGTTGTGGGCGTGCTGTCACAAGTGGCGGTGAGAAACTGAAATCCACGGAGACCGGTTTAATTTAGAGCTAAAACATTACGTCCATTGGCAGAAAATTTATCAGCTACTTTCATTTTCAGTGATAATTTTAGTCATTTTTTAAGCAAAAATACCAAATATTGGCTTATCTGTTGCTTCTCTTTGTCATTTGTCATTTTCAGTAAGCTGAACATATTTGGGTTTTGGACCCATGGTCATAACTAGAATGAATCCCCCGCGGTTGAATGCCTCCAGGAACCAATCAAGTTGCAGTTACAGTTTACATGCATGTATGTCAAGATTGATACGTAGCTGACGATGCTTTAAATGAGCAATGGATTCTCAAACGTGGATGCTTCACACACATCTTCAGCTCAGCAGCACCGAAGATCTGTACAATCAGCACAGTTTCAAGGTGGCAATCCAAGATTAGTGTCACCAATTCATTATCGGACCAAATGTTTCCCCATCTGTTCCTGAGTTGTTGAGTAATGGTCAGAAACCTGTTTTTACAGAACATAATCATGTCACAGTGAAGTTGACCTTTGACCTTTTGGATAGAACATGTAATGACCTCATCTTTATATGGACGTTTGTGCCAAATTTGTAAAAAAAAAAATTCCCCCAGGGTGTTCCTAAGATATCGTGTTCATGAGAATGAGATGGACAGACAACCAAAACATGATGCCTTGTGTCGTGACAATCACCAGCATAGAGGCATAAAAACAAGGATTTTTAAGATGCTGCCTTGAATTCTGATGAATCATAAGGGCCTTTTTTTAATATTCTATGTCATTTTAAAAATAAAATGAATAATTAATTATCCAAGAAAATAATTGGCAGATTGATCTACAATGAAAATAATCTTTAGTTGAAGCTGTAGTTTTAATAATAACACATCCATAAGATTTATGAAGATTTTCAGGCATCAAATTATGACAAAAAAAGGAAAGGAGTTTTCATAGCAGCAGAAATATATGTGCTTGCACACATTGGATTAAGCAGTGCTTTGCTGGGTGGTGTTACAATTCATTGCAGCAAAAACTGAGTCCAATTCAACAAAGAAATTGAATCAACAGGTTTTGTTTTTTTTTGTCTCGTCAGAGCCCTTTGCACCTGGAGGCTAACGTCAAACAAAGGCCTGAACAGAACACAATTTTTTGCATTTATACCTTGTATAAAACTTGAAATGTCTGATGTCAATTTTATGACACTCTTACCCTAAAAAAACAAAACAAAACCTCTGACATAAAACCCTCAATTTCAATTTCAATTCGATTCGATTTGATTCAATTCAATTCAATATAATTTAATTTATTATAAAGCCCAATATCACAAAACAAAATTTGCCTCAGAGGACTTTACAGCAAACGACATCCTTCTGTCGTTGGACCCTCACAGTTGATAAAGAAAAACTCTCCAAAAAAAAAAAGGTTTAATGGGGAACCCCCTTTAAATTTGAATAAACTGATTCATCGGATTAAACAAGTTTGTCTATTCTTATTAAACCACTTTTTTTAAAAATGAATAACTGTAATTTATTGTGCTGTTAGATTGTTGAATCTCTCTAATAATGAAGGTACGTGCCTCCATGCATGACTGCAAAAATCTGACTGCAGTGAAAAAGTTGTTTTGGAAATAACAACATCTATGTTTTCTCAGTAAAATTTTGACCTTAAGACTTCACAATTCTCTGGAGTTATTAGAAAAGTTTGGACCACACAAGTGAGAGACAATCCTTCGCAGCCACCACAGAAATCTAATTCTGCAAACAGTATAAAACTGAAGTAGTGAAGCCTTATCTTTGTCTGCAACTGTGCAGAACCAGCAGATGTAAACAAAGCGAACATACATGCAAGAAAAAAGCTGTGCAGCATTGAAATGTTGATTCAGAATCTGAATGCCAGTGTTACGAAAGAAGCTTCGAAGCTTTGTACCGTTTGGTATATCCCACAAAAACATGACCTTAGACAACAATCATCAGTCAGCCACACATTTAGCTTTAAATCTAAACACATAAAGGGACTCGACTCACAGCTGGGAAGTATGTTTGTGGAATCAAGAAGCCCATTTCATTTGAAATTTGGCTTTTGAATTTAAAAGCTTCTCTGACGAAATCCTCCACATCTGAGAAAGTAAAAAACTACATTTCATATGAAAGGGAGTCTCTGTTGGATTTTGGCAACGGGTGTACTGGTTTGGCCACCAGTGTGTGCGCTTCAAGCAGGGCCCTCCGCAGAGTTTTATTTTGTAGACGAGACCCCTGACAGAACGTTCTTCACTCCAAAAGAGTCACTTTCAAAGGCACCCCAGTAGGTGGAGGATCAAAGCAACTCAATAGCTGCCCTGGACCATCATCTTAAACACCATCTTCTTTGGGGAATCAAACACTGCGCTGCAATACTTCCCACATACTCAGCAATGAGATTGAGCAAAGAAATTTGAAGGTGTGATTGAGCTGCTTTGATATAGGATTTGGAGAGAGCATAAAGTGAGGCTATTTTCTTGTTAAGATAAGAGGAAAACGGTGCTTTCAACTATTATTGCTCATATTCTTCAGCTGATGTTCTGTATTTGCTCTGCTTGATATCTACGCTGGAAATAAAACTCTGGATCGTATATCCCAGACTGAATTGACAGAGAGAGACGATCCAACTTGACTGGTACGAAACAGTATTGCCTCAAAGGCCAACATGCTGTCTTTGAAAGATGTTTGATGGTGGCAGCTTAAAAGTCAGCCATGTCGTTTGACAAGCAGACTTTGACAGACATATCAGGGTTATAACGGCAATATTGTGGATAAATTGAACCCGACAGATGGAAATAAATTTCAGATGAAAACGAGGGAGCGCTCTTTCTCCTCGTCCTTAAAGTCGTGTAGGAAAACCCCGCTGCTGGCAATATATGATCAGCGTTAATAAAGAAGAGGAGCTCTGACTTGATCAATCACAGCGTTTGGCAGCCGAGTACACCGAGGGAAGTCTTATTATTTCCCTCCCTTGAGTATGCCGCTCCATCCCGAGATGCTGCATTCATTTTCACAGCGGGCCCCTCTTGTCTCTGCTGCTCTCTTCCTCTTTCACACCCATTCCATCATCTCTATTCTCTTAGGCCTTTTCTCTCTCTCTCTCAAATTCCTACCACTTTGCCTTTATACACAACAGTATCCCGGCGGGGTCAACCAATACGTGAGAGGCATCGGGTATCCACTCTGACAAGAGAGCATTATAGTGTCAAGCACCACTAAAGGTTAATACTGTCAATTTCCATGCTACAGACTAAAGGCTTTGATGATAGCCTATTCTTGGTTTTAGAGATGATGGTGCTGTTGAGAGGAGCGGATGGCACCTGGAGTGGCTTGTCTAGTCTGAATCTTCCTCTCTGTTTGTCCTCACCATCCTCATGCATTTTCAGTTTCTCTTTCCCCGAAGAGCGGTAAGCTGCGGTTTTCTGCTGTTGTGAAGGGCAAGCTGCTATGCCAGAGAACAATGTGAAGAAAGCTATTAAAATAACCAATTAGGGTACAAAAGTGAAGGGAGTGAGAGTCAAATCGGGAGAGGTGATAACACTCTGCTCTTTTCCTTTTCGCTTTGTCTTATAAAAGGACTTCAATCCCTTTCCTCAATTTTTCTATTGTTTGTCTTTTTTATTTCTTCATATTTTTTATATTTTCCTGTCTGTGTGAAAGATAGCTTTGCCTCCAGTGTGTTTGTGCCGTCTGTCATCTTTCCAGGTGGAGAGGAGGTCATGTAGCTCAGGTCCTACCAGTGCGGCAGCACCTGAAGTTGCTTCAAGTCCTCCCACATCCATATTTTCTTTATATATATTCTCTATTATCTTATTTTTTCATCCTGACTTTTATTATGTTAGTCTAGTCTCTACAGAAGACATCTACTGCTTGTGTGTCCATCCTGGAGTAGGGATCTCTTCCAGAGGTTTCTTCCATTTTCCCCTTTAAAATTAGTTTTTGGGGAGTTTTTCTTCATCAGAATTGAGGGTCTAAGGACACAGAGTGTCGCATGCTGCAGAGATTTTACAGCCCCTTGAGGCAAATTTGTGAATTTGTGATATTTTACATGTCATATAAATTAAATTGACCTGGCATGACTCTTAATTTCACTTTATTTATGCCAAAGCCAGATCATCAGCAGCCTAGACAGACGACCGCTGAAGGCAGAGCAAGAATAAAAACATCACACAGTGATAATTGGTGCAGCATTATTTAGGAAAAACAACCTAAAAAACATGTTTCTCTGGATATAATACAAGATAATGAGGTCAAGGTGCACTGACGGAAAGAATGAATAGTGTCAACGTGCAAACAACACGCTGTCAGCTCTGAGTGAATTGTCCAAATTAATAAATTACAACTACTGTTAGGAACAAAATTTGTCTATTGTATGAAACACACATCACATTCATACATAAGCAAGCTAACTGCTAACACAATAACCATCCAGGAACATGCTAGTGCCAGTTTGTAACAACTCTCAAAACGACGGCTGCCCCTAGTCCACCAGTAGTCATCATTTAGGGCCATTAGTTGACTAGTTGCCTGCATGTTTATGATGTTAATTTAATTATTAGATTACATATTTTGGGCGGGGCAACACAATGGTTTGAGGTGTGAGAAAGAATAGTCTCAGTAACATTGTTAACACCGTGCTACATTACAGAGAAATACAAACCGTACTAATGA
>JAPZEB010000025.1:3708539-3722320 GCA_029783705.1 Chaetodon striatus | reverse complement strand
TCCAGGAAGCTCTTCAAGAATCCCCATACCTCTGCTTAAGGCCTGAAATGCTCTCAGTATTGCCTGGAATCTCTTCACCCAACAGAGGGGGGACCAAAAATAGAGATTGTACAGAACGGTTCTATTGGTACCATCCACAACTTTTCATGGTGGAAACAGAAAAAAACATACCGAACTGTACTGTACTGCACTGCTTGGTGGAAACAGGGTTTTTTTGGCCTGTCATATCAACAGTTATTCGTTTTTAGGGCTGATGCCAATATTCCATTTTAAAGCCTTCATCTGCCAATATTATCGTGCATTGCTAACACTTGTAGTGGAAGAACAATTTGATTGTGAGACCAACACTTTTTGCAAGTCTGTCTGGCCAACAAGAAGACGCCACTACCTCAGGAAAACCATCATCTTGTTGTGATGATGTTTCTGTGCCATCATCTCATGCCACGAGCCTCCTCAGCCGGAATAACATTCAACACAACAGTGTCTTAAAGAAAGACCTAAATCTCCACAATCTTTTTACATGTTGGAAAACCTGGAGCAGGTCCAGGAAAGGTCAGTCTGGGTCTTAATACTTAGGATAGATGACAACAGGTTGGCTCCTTTTAGAGAGACTCTTGTCCTGATAGGAAAGAGTGACAACTCTTTTTCATAAGACATCATCATGGCTGTGCAAAATTAAATTAAGGTCGGCTGATTGACATAAGACAGGTGATAATTAGATGCAAAGCCAGAGAATTTGATGCTTTTCAAATACTGGAAGGCAGAAAGTGACACCAGAAAGAAAAGGCCATTCGGTCTGTGAAGCTAGTGGCACATCTAATAGCCACCAGGGTTGGCAAATAAGGGATGGATGTTATCTCAAACTCAAGATTGGGAGGTGAACACAGGTGACTAAAGATTAGAGAAAGGTTAAAGGGTTATTGGGTGTGACCATAGAAGTTAATCATGACCATAAAAATGTATGTTCGCTAAACTGAGATCAGAGAGGAAGAAAAAGATCCAAGCTATGACCAAGAATTACCGGCCAGCTTCTGTGCACTGCAGCAAAGTTCTCTGGCCCTGACCTGAGAGGTCAAGTGAAAGGTGATAGGAGTCTGCCACAGTGGTGACAGGCAGACGAGCCGCTGACGGAGACGACAGGAGCTGTCAAAGCTGCCAATAGACATCCTTCATTCTCAACACCTGGTCATTTCAGTCCTGATCAGCTGGACTGGAGCTCTGAGAGTCCACATACTGTATGCCTGTCAGGAGAGCCAATAACCCATGTGGGTGAAAAGATGAGAACTGCCTTGTCTCTGTTTCTCCATGACAGCACAATGCATTACACTGTGACCATGAGACATGGAGGTATGTGGCCTCGGATGACAGTTACATGATGGATGAGAAGGTGTCAGCTTCTTTTTGGCAGGGACAGAAAACTACCAAAGGAACATGAGGAGCTCTTTGGTATACAGTGATTAAATGTGATGTGTAGTCCCATTTTTCATTTGAACAGTTTCTTTTCTTACCGAGGAAAATGCCAGAGAATAGTTTTACAAGATGTTGGTCCAAAACAGTGCGTGCGTAACTGCTGTACCGCAGTTTAACAGTCAAACTCAGTGTGTGAATGACTCAGAGAGGTGATCTTACCTGTTTGCGCGTGCATTGCGTTGGGAAGTAAAAACACAACGCACGGAAGAAGTTTAAAAACTGTTTCAAGTCTCATCGTCCTGCAGCGTCCAGCGCGCAACTTTGCAACCAAACAGCGCGAGCACTGGCACCGTTTTACCGAAAGTACTCTCTGTCTGCTCGGAGCAACAGGAGCTCAGCCGTCGTCTCCGTTATCCGACCAGAAACAAGTGAAGCGGGGGGAGCTCCGGAGGTACTTGAGGTTTGTTGGAGTCACTTGAGGCTGCGGTGGTCTGAGAAGCTGTCGGCTGATCCGAGACCCGGACTGCAGCGGCTGACCACAGACTGCTGCTGCACGCTGCAGCATCACAGGGTGTTAGGAGGGGCATCAGCGGTACACCTTCTCAACACCTCTGCACACATCTGACACTGAGTTGCACGAGTTTAAGAAACGATTCAGCTCCTACTCTAAAGGATCAGTGTAAAGCATCTCCTTAAGTTGCGTTTTACTGCACTACATTTTTTTTGGCACCAACTAACATGAAACAGAACAATACTTGTAGTATACTAAGTATCTAAAATCATCAACACACTACAACATTAAAATGGTCTCACATGTATTTGTTGGTCATAAAAATAGTATAATATATACTGTAAAACTTCAATTAATAGCTCGGGCTATTATTTGCTTAAATTACTGAAATCAACAGGCCTATATTTGGGACAGGCCTTTAATTCCTTTCACACAAAACTGGTGCTCAGCAAAGATGGGGAAAATATCAGTATCAGTTATGAATCATTTATTTGATTTATCTTAAAGGATTACGGCAACCTGCATATTGACACAACACCACTTTATCCTGTTAAAACAACATTAAAACTTGGATTAAGTTCATTTGATCTGAGGTTCCTTACAGACTAAAGGAATATGAATAGATTACAGGGTAACTGAAGAATGTACACATAATATGAGGTAGCCAACAACCTGCTTTTATACAAGAACAATATGAGACTTTTAACTTAGGTTTTACAGTATATTCTATGATAACACTTTAAATGGAGCCACTCTGCAAAAGGAGTGCTTTTATTTTTAACACTGTATGTAGTGTACATTTAGCTGATTTACTTCTGTACTTACTTAAGTACCACTTTGAATTCTAGGACTTTTACTAACTAAAGGATCTGATGTCTCATCAAAATAGTTGCAGATTATTTTTTCTGTCAACCGGCTGATTGATTAATCGACTACTTGTTTCAGCTCTGTATCAGAAGCTTGATTTGATCATTCTGTCTAACTACTCTTTTATTAGGCATATGCATTGAATAATATGGCTGCAGCTAACAATTCTGATTCATCTAAATGGATTCTTGTCACAGTTACTCAATGAACCATTTGATCTACAAAATGTCACAAAATAATGACCAATAAAATGTCCCAAACATCTTCAGATTGTTTGTTTCATCGAACAAGAGAATGTTTTGCAATTTGCTTACTAATTTTCTGACTGATTATCAGCTATTGTTTCAGCTCCAAGCAACAGACTACCAAGATAAGATAAGATAAGATAAGATAAGCCTCTATTGTCTATTTTAGGAGAAATTTGTCTTGGACATTCAAGAGAACACAGATGGCACAGGCACACACATGAACAATCAAACTACAATTAACATACAGTATCACCCTCAGATCCATACATATCAAGAGTACTGCACGATGCCCTGGACCCAAGTGTTGCACAGATTCCCTACCTAAAGTAATTGCACTAAAGTCCTGTGATCCAGAGCAGTGTAAAGAGTTACCATAACACCACTACAAAACAGTCAACATTTGAAAACGTCAAGACAAACAGCAGAATGCATCTACAGTTTAACTACTAAACTGCAAAGCTCAAACTTTACATCTATAATATGCAGAGAGGGTAAAGCATCACAAACCTAAATAACATTATTCTGTAGGCTTCTGATTCCTTTATGACCCTTACTTACTATCCAAACAATAAAGATTCAACACAACTACATTAATCTGTTACTCTGAGCAAATTAAAATCAATTATCTGAGCTCTGTAAAACTATCTGTCTGTTGTTGAAATGTTTTCTCCATTTCTAAAGAAGAAAGCAGACTAATGGTCTAATCATGGAAGTTCACTACTGGCCAGCCAGTTATATTTTATAAGTCAACACTCCAAACCACAAAAACAGATGGCCCACATGCTACATTTTTCAGGGAAACGGCCTCAGCCAAAGAGTGGGATTTTGGATAAGCCAGATATCGCAGTCGGGTCCTTTCCAAACTGCTCGTTTCCATTCTCACGCTTTAACTGCAGCCGTGCTACTCAGATATAGAGTTTCACTGGCAGGAGCTGAGGAGCTGAGGCTGATTGTTCTGTCAAAGACCAGAAAGTGATCTCTTTAGAAGAGGAAATATCAGACCGAGGAAGTGATGGCTCAATTTGTGTTGTCAAAAAAAACTAGAAATTCTGGAGATTTTTTTTTTTTTTTTTGAACAATTACGATTTTTTGTAGCAGCAGGTTCATTCAGGGATGTTGGATGAAGACAAGATCATGGCGATAATTGTCTTGCCTAATTTTTTCCTCATTTTGCTAATAAAAATAGTGAAAAAATTTCCCGTCACAGTTTCACAGTTTCACAGAGCTCAAGATTACATCTTCAAATGTCTAGTTTTGCCATAAACCAGAGGTGTCAAACATAAGAAACAGAAACCAGCCCGCCAGAAGGTCTAATTCAGCCCACTGGGTGACTTTGCACTCCTAATATTGGGTGTTTTCAGACCCAAGGAGCTTTTTCATAGTTCTAGGAACCGAGTAACCATGATTGTTTCTGGACACAACAAAAAAGGGGGGTTTTACAAGTACGGCTGGCCAATAAATGATAATAATCATGATGTAATTTTCCTAAATAGAAATATAACACATGTTCGATATTTATTCGATATAATTAAACCACACCACCACCTGAAGAGGGGTGCACTAATGCACCTTAAACACTAATTTCCACCCGCCATTAAACACAAGAAGAAGACAAGACCCGCCACATAGGCTTACTCTTACCAATCTAATGCGTACATACAGTATCGTCATAGTTTTACATTTAGCTTTGTTTTGTCTTGTATTTTGCCCACACAACCGACATGGCATCATTATGTAAACAAAAAGAAAAAAAAACCTTGAACCGACATAATTCTCGAGGAAGCTACTTATTGTGGTCATATTTAAAGATACTGAACACTGAGCAAAATATTCTCAGCCAGCAGCTTCAGTACAAAATAATCTGTATCAGACTTCTGTCTTTAAACAATATGGTGGAACTCTACTGACTGAATCACAATGTTTATTTACCACAACAAGTAGAAAACCCTCCCGTCACATACATAAAATAAAATGGCACTGAGCAAAAGCTCCCTTAATTGGTCAGTTTTTAGCTGCCGTAAAAAAGGCCCACCAAAAAACATCAATACCAGTTTAAGTATACACTATATTTAGAGTATTTTTACTGCTTTACCTTGCCATCAGACAGTCTTTCCAACGGGGAATTGAAGCCATTATATCGAAGCCACCAAACAGTGTGTACAGTGTGTACAGTGAAGCAGAACAAATATTCAAATATAGCATACACTTACACTGGCATTGATTTTTTTAGGCGGCTAAAATATGTTTTGCTGTGGCCCCGTCCACAGCAGTAACTTAAACTCTGTGTCAGTAAATTTGGTTTATCAGAGATGACAGCAAAGCAACACAGTTCACAGAGCAGAAACATCAGATTGGTCACACCACAGAGTTAGCTATTTATCTTTAAATGTTACAGTTAAGGCTAAAATGACAACGGAAGTAAACAAGTTTGCTGATTTCATATATCGCTGCAGTTGTAATCAACTGCCAGCTGTTTACCAAGAGAACTATATGTAGTTTCCTTGTTGTCTGCCAGGAAGTGATTGGTGTTATTCGTGCGACATAACAGTGATTCATTCTACTGCTTGGGAACTGCCAACACTTTAGATTTGTAAATGGTTTGTAAAGCAGGGAATATCTTAACCTGCTTCCTCAACAGCTTCTACTTTAGTCTGGTGTGGTGATGCCAGCACAGGAGTGGAAACGTATGGGACAAGGAACATGTAATGACAGTGAGGAGTAGACTGACTGAATGTGGAAAAACTGAGACATAACGTTGAAATTGCACTTATTTTTCTTAAGACATCTCAGCCTGTTCATCATCTGTTTTGTTTTGGATGAACGTTTTCAGCATCTACTTCTTCACACTAAAAGAAAAGGAACATTTTGGAGGTGTTATTATTTATAGGTTATCATTTATGCAGTGGTTTTGCTGGTCTGGCCCACTTAAGATCAAATTAAGCTCTCCATGAACTAAAAATGAGTTTGACATCCCTGCTCTGAACCAAAAGATATTCAGTTTACAGTCAAATAAACTCACATTTCAGAAGCTGATACCAGCAAATATTTGGCATTTTTGTTTGCAAAGAGACTCAAATGATTAATCATTTATTAGGATAGTTTTCTGTTGATTTACTAAGCGACTAATTTTCATATCTAAGAGCTGATGTGAGCTGATGCTTGTTCAAAAGGGGAAATTAACTCTAATGGAGAAAACTCAGACTCTAACTCAATCTGATGATTTTGTTTAGCATCAGCAGGAGGACTATTTCTGAAACTGTGAAGTTTCAATAAAGTCAGTACGACAATATTCTGTGATTAACGATGAATAAACCTTTGGACAATTATTTCTGCAGGTCTAGAGAGAACCAATGGGAGGCTGACAGCTGTGCAGGTCGTAGACGGTCTTCTCCCAGTGCAACATGGAGGTGCCTGGCTGTCTTGGTGGGACGCTCGTCTGTTCGAACTCCCAGGCGGAGGAGGGATATAACCCCTCCCTCGTAAATCTCCTGGACCATCAACCTGCTCAGAGCCTGGAATAGCTATCAGGTAAAAAACCCACTTTCTTCCCGTCTGCTCATGCCTCGGCTTACACAACCAGCAATTAAATCTCCATCGGCCTCCCGGATGGAAAACATCTATGTCAAGTGACCATATAAACAGTACATGACATGTATGAGTTTGTAGCTTTCAAGTTACATCCAGAGAGTGAAAAACAGTGGTAAATAAATGAGGATAATTACCTCGTTTGATGCTTTAATCTACACACAAGGTCATTTTCTGCAATTTTCTCTAATTATAATCAGTTATGCAGACGTGGGAGAAGTGACAGCACTGCAGTGTCCCCTGGGAAATGTGATATCAGCTAAATGATGCAGGAAATACAAACTGTATATAATTACCTTAACCTCCACCACTGACAGCAGAATTGACTGTACAACTTAAAAGACTTGGAGTGTACATAAGGAGCTGAAAGGCACAGGAAAATGATTCAGGCACAGATAAATCAGCCCCAGAACACCGGGCCAAAACCACAAACATAAACACACTTTCCCAGTTTTACCTTTTTGTCTTCATTGCTGTTGTTTCTTGCTCCATCATCTGCATTAAAACAAAAAAAAACAACTGAAATGTTAATTCAACACAGATATTTGCTCTGGTTTACAGCTCACATGAGGCTGCTCGTGTTCAGTACAGGGTGAAAGTGCTTCCTTCTCGGGTGCTAAGTACTTTAGGTTGGTGGTCGTACCTACTGCCTGTTTGCCCCCTGTGGAGAAGATTTGGACAACAATGTAATGATTCCTCAGCTTCCTCAGAGTCTTAGGTGTCAGATGCATCATGTTTTGGTGACAAAAATGGTGAAAGAATGGCCAAAAATTCCAAGGAAAAGTTCATCCAGATCACTCAGGTGGCGTGATGACATGATCTTACATCCTAGACTTAAGTATAAGTGGCAGTACAACAGTGGGAAAACAGTCCACCACAAGAATAAGTCCTGCATTAATCTTATCTTACTGTATTAACTTTTATTTCGACCAGTGGCGATCCTAGACTCTGGGGGCCTCTATGCAAAGAAGCCCACCAAGGCCCTGTAAAATGCATTCAGTCAATTCAGTCAAAACATGCGTTCGTCATCACTGTGCTTGATCAAACATCATATTCATACTAAAAGGCACACACCCCTCCATGTACTGATACAGTAGCTAGAAGGGGTCCCTGCTTAGGAGGTTTCCGGGGCAGCAGTGATGCACTGTATAGTGCCTTAAGGCCCTGACACACCAAGCCGATGACCGGCCGTCAGTCAGAGTTGGGTCTGCATCTGCTGCCCTCGTCTGTGGGGTGTGTCTTGCACTATTGGCCCTTGTCGGCGTTAGTTGGCCTTTTTTCCACCACTTTACCGTCTTGTATCGACGTCGGCACAGCTAAACCCGTTGGCGAATGAAATCGCTTGATCATTAGATTATTTTTTTAGCCATTGAGCTCTTTAGCAGAAATGTTTCCTGGTAGTTTGTGTTGTCATTCACTGGCGCACGGTAAATATTGCTCTGTTCTTTCAACACTGGATTGTGTTATTTAAATGCTAACTGGCTAACTAGCGTCAAGACAGTCTTCTGGTTTCTCTTTTTGAATAACAATCACAGACAATGTGGTTAACTGGTATTGAGGGTTATGTCCTTTTACACAGGCACAGAACACATGTGCTTGTTGGCCATCAGTTTGTTATGTTCATGTGCAACTTTTTGGCTGAGACACCTCAACAAGAGGCAACGCAGTCAGGGGCTCTTGCGGCCGTTAATTCTCCAATGTCGCTTAAGTGTGTCTGGGCCTTAAAGGTTTAAGGATTTGATCAGACAGAGCACATTTTAGCAGCCAAGGGCGACTTTTTGTAACGGTTTCCAATGAAAGTGTTGCTGAGCGCTTTGAGTTTTTTCTACTCTATATGCCACACAAAAACCTTTGACTCAGAGTGGAAAGCCTAGCTGACAACATTGGCCTTTTCCCCATTGTCCAATCAGATAAACTGAGAGGTGGGCCTTCTGTGGTGGCAATGACAACAAGAAGTAACGCATAGTGATAAGCAAATGTTAACTCACTTTCATCGTCACCTGACTAGGCAAGCCCTAAGACATATCTAAACAAATTTTAGTCTACTTGTTTCTCCAACTGTAATTGACCTGAAAGTTCTCAGAAGGTTGTCAAACAACTGACTGATCCTAAAATAAGCCTTGAACTGACCAACATCCAGGCAAAGCTCCTCAACCAGCTGGTGGTACTCCTCATGATTTCTCCTCTCTCTGAGAGTCTCATCTACCCACACAGATCTCCGTTTCCCTGTGACCAACTGACTATTTGGGATCAGCGTCTTACCTTCAGTCAGAGCCAGAGCAAGTTCCCTCTACCTGTCCATTTTTATGCAGATTTTAAGGCACAGATCTGTGAGTTTAATTCACAGCAAAACAAGAGGTAAGCTAAGGACAGGTGATTTGGTGGTTCCTAGAAACAATTTAAAAAAAGACGCAGCAACCTGCAAAATGCGCTCCCTCTGATCAGGGCAGGCTCCAACAAAAAAAGGCAGTGTGGTTCACCTCCTGTTTTGAAACTTAGGGAATGTTATAGTTGTCGTTGCAAAATGGGCCAATATAAGAGGCCATCAGGGGCCCCTTTTCCTATATTTTTATGGGGAGTCCCCAAACGTTTGCCTGGTTTGCCTCTCCTGAAGGTGTGCCTGTGACGTCTACTAAAAATATGCACACATTAGTGAACCGAATCTGAGCATCAGAAGTTGTCGTCCTCATTGTAAAGTAGAATACGGTAACTTTTGCTGTTTGTGTGAAAACATGAATATCCAGTTTGGTATTTACATTTTCAGCTTTCAGATCAGCTGATGACAAAAAACATGATGGAGAGATGGAGCAAAGGGAGAAGAAAAGAAGCAGGAAAAAAGAAAGACTTAAAGCAAGAGAGAACTGCTGAGTGTGTGTTTTGCAATTGGCCCGCACTGCAAAAGGAACTGCTTTGTGTTCAGTTACTGTAGAGGACAAATGTGACCTCAGAGCAGCTGGGTCATGACACGAGCTATTCCTGCTTCCACCCCCGACAACCAGCCTCCCATCACATACCCCAACCAGACTGACCACTCAACACTGTCTACCAACAATGCAAACAATGTCTATACAGTCTCTGATGCAGTAACCAACTACATCCCGAAATCCTGAGTACCATGAAATCTGAGTCTTAAAAGTTATAAACTAAAACATTGACTATGTTTACGTGCACAAAATATTTATTTTTTTGCCCTTATCCTGAAAAACACAACATGCTGACTAAGCTGTTAACATGGCTAATTAAAAAATAAATATTCCACTAACAGTCCTGTTTCACACAGCCGTACTCTGATTAACGTGCACTACCATGTCGTTTATTACTTTAAAAAAAAGTGGAACAGCTGTCGCTTGCGCCACTTGTTTCAGAGTTTTGCACTGGTGCTAGACTTGTTCTACCATGTGAACACAGCCTCCCTCTTTCATTACTTCAGCCACCTTCTTGAAAAGGTCAGTGTTATGATATCTGCGCATATCGGAGAACTTGTTAATATCCAAGTCTTTCATAATGTTTAAAAGTAAGTTTGTTTCTCCATCCAACCAGAAGTGTGGGCTTTTCTTTTGGGCATGCATCTCCACCCGAGCCCTGCAAGCTGTTGGCTAGTTGATTTGTCGACAACGTATCCATGACAATTACAGAGCTAACATTAAACAGGCAGGAGGGCATGTGTCATAAACTACAGTAAAAACCCCAACTGAGATGCATATTCCAAATGCGCAGCATACATGCCCAGAGAATGTTCCCTAAAACCTGAATAATACCGGCATATCTCACGTCTTAATTGGAAAATGCTGCATTTGGAATAAGGCCCAAAAATAAAAATCATTGTCTGTTTGTTTTGTTCCAAATAAAACCTGAGAGGGGTGACCATTTTAGTCCAAGCATCTCATCAAGACCAGGCTTAGTGGTTAAAGCAGGCGCCCCATGTACAGAGGCTCGATCCTCACTGCGGCGGCCCAGGTTCAGGTTTGACTCCAGCTTGCGGCACTTTTCTGCGTGTCACTCCCTCTCTCTCCTGCTCTCTCTCACTTACTTAGCTGTCCTATCCATTAAGGGCAAAAAAAGCCTAAAAAAAAAAAAATAATAATAATAAAAAATTAAATAAAAACGTTTACTCTGCAGATGCATCTCTTTTGTGTTTGAACAAACCTAAAGCCCTGTGGAAGTGTTTATAACATTAAATCTTCATATTCTCATAATTAAGCAACATTCAGAGTCAAAGATCATAAAAAAACTCACTGGGGTATTATTTATTAAGAGTTTAATAGTCAATAACTCATCTAATCTGCATCATCAGGACTGTTTGGGTGTAGACTGATCAGTTAGATTAACAGTAGTATAAGCAACTAACATCACATTTTGATTTAAATGTTGCTAAAATTATATCCATCTCTTCCAAACCTATCCTCAACTTATTTAAACTTGCAAGAAAAGTAAGAGCAAGAACACAAAATATGCCCTCAGTGCTTTTGAATTCTGTCAAATGTTTTGTTTTCAACAAATTGGACATTTCAGCTCTAAATTTCAACCAAATGTGGCTGTGCTGTATGATGATCTGTGCTATTGTCATTTCATAGTGTTTACCTTGAACCCGGAAATCCACTCTCGCCTCACTGACAGCACTCAAACAGTAAAACAGATGGAGGTCCACACACACAGACAGACACTGGGAAGGAGGGACACCCGTACTTTCCTCAGCTCAGTCTTAAACAATCAGTTTCAGCTTGTTTCTAGTTCACAATCATTTACAAGCATGATTTATCTGTGGTACGCTTTTTTCTTAGTGTTCCAACAACAATGCGGTTAGACTACATCAAGTTGTCAGAGTGACATGGAGACATCTCGGAGGCCACTGGGGCGGCAGCAGCATCTCCGGCTGTCACATCTGACAAAAAAGCTCCTGTAATTGTTTCAGCCGAGTCGCTGACTGCACAGTGGCTGTAAATGTCACTGGATACAATGGAAGGAGTTTTTCAGACACGGAGCTGAGGGGCCGGAGGTCGAGAGGAGCCTCTGAAGGTGGCAGCTCCTGCTTTAACAGGGGCGGCGAGGTCAGCTCCTTCACAGGCGCTGTTTGGTCTCAGCTCAGGTTTCCTGTTGCCTTTGCCCCCTTGTGTCAGCTGTCCAAGTCGGTACAAACAAAGTGACTGCTGCAACAACTGACTGGAAAAACTCTGCTGCTTACAGATCAGCGTTGACACCAGAGGAGCTCCTCTGCTCACTGTCTGACTCTTGTAAATCACAGCTATGACCTCTGATGTAACTGTTTTTCTTCTGTAATCACCTCATAACACACCTGACAATGACTAATGTCTGTATATCCGACAGGAGACTGTGAAAAGACTCCCTCTCACATAAAGACAATGTGAGTTTTAAGTCACACGCTAGCTTCCTTTTGAGTTTATTTCCCACCCTGCTCTTGTTTGAAAATATTACGGCAAATTCTCTGTAAGAATTATGATTTATTAACAATTCATTGTACGTCTTCAAAAATATATGTAGAGTAGTATAGAAACACAAAATAAAAGGCATCACATGTCAACAGTATTCTTGTCATTTCGGCAAATTGCGTACAATCATTACGTTTTTGATTTTGTCGCCTCAACTCGCTGCCAGCATCAGTTAGTTAGCTGCATTATTTTATTGGGAGGAGACCTTCTTCACTCTACCAGAGAACCAAGATTTATTCATGTTCTTGCCCCTCTCCAGAGCCCCCTCCATGTTAGCTGTCTACCTTGTGTACTGCTTCCTGTTTGGTGCTATAGAGAGTGCACCTATTGGCTGTTAACAATGATCACGTCATTTAACTATTTGCATGAGCCAAGACTAAAAAGTTACGGTAATATTAAACATGTTTGATTTTATCGGAGCGTCAAAACAAAAAAAAGACTGACTGAAGACACTTTGGACTGAGTATTTTGACCTCCTCACACCAAACGATCAGGATAATGGGAGCACGTCACAATCTCAGCAAAACTCTCATGACTTTATTCCAACACTGGAATTTTGACTGCAACTGCAAAATCGCTTGAAAAGACATTTGGTGTACGACCACCATGAGATAAAGCAAGTTTCACAGTGCTTCCTTAACTGTAATATGTTATGATAACAGTATAAATGGTATAAATGGTACAGAAAGATGAGACATATTATGTCTCATCTTTCTGTACCATTTATACTGTCTATACTGGAAAACTAAAACAATCACCTGAAAGCTGCCACAAAAAGCTCTGTAGATGTGAAAGGAACTGTTGATTTTAGTGATTATTCTTTCACATCACATGTATCAAATTGATGGCACATGCTGCCAGATTATTTCCCTGACTTTTCTCAGAGGTTTCCTCATAAGAAATCTTCAATATGTAGCCATTATAGACGTTAAACAGCTTTGTGTTACAGTATGATTGCATCATGAAGCTTAAAGCTTCATCTCTGCATGCCAAGTCTTATTTTACCTTCTTTTACCTTCTTTGTCTGAAACCGGACTTTACAACACAATATAGAAAAGGTAAATACAAACAGGAGTGGTAAAAACAAAATACAGTAGCACTTCATACCATCAATGTCTGAGATGTTCTCTGACTGCACCACCTGAATAACATGCTGCCATCTAGTGAAATTATCCTGACATTACAAACACACAATGGTGGACGATAACTACCTTCATGTCATGTCTTCTCATGTTTCAAATGTTCATCAGTTGTTGGAAGTTCAGCCAAAGTCTGCCCAATGAGGTCAAATAATCCAATATTTCACAAAAAACGGTGAGGTTAAAGAAACATTAAAATGTCAATAAAGATTGGGGATCAAACTTTTGTTTTTACTACTTTTCAACCCCAGTAATCATCTCACAACCCCTCAGATTTATCTTCTGACCAAAACTAAACTTTCAGTTTGCATGTACCACAAAGCTGAACAAGTCTCAAGACTATTTTTCCTATTTGTCACTGCCTCTAATTGAATTTAATTTGGACTGATTTGATTAAATGTTGCACTGGACTGTAAATGCACTTCAATTTTTATTCTGCTTTTTATTCTCTCTAAGTCCACCTTATCTTGTCTTCAGTCATGATTTATTTATTAGTGATTTTGTTTTTTATTAAGTGTTGTATTCAGTACCCACCCTCCTACTTATTAAGTTATTTTATCTTTTATCATGGACA
>JAPZEB010000025.1:3638456-3648819 GCA_029783705.1 Chaetodon striatus | reverse complement strand
TAGTTTTATCTAGTTTACATAGTTTTTCTTAGATTATCTAGCACTTGGTTGAACAACAAGCAGGCAAAGAGAGGGTGGACAGCTGGAGTAGAAATACTGCATGTTGTTGAGCTGATGAGGCAGGTGTGCTTGATGAGCTGATGGCAGGCAGGTGAGTATGATGAGCAGAGTTCAGTGTGGTGCCTGTGGAATGGCAGACCGGAGTGGTGGTCGCCATTTTCATAAAAGGGGATCAGAGGGTGTGTTCCAATTTTTGGGGTATCAATCTGCTCAGCCTCTCTGGGGAAGTTTACACCAGGGTGCAGGAAAAGAGGCTCCGACCAGCTGCTGAACCTCAGATTCAGGAGGGGCAATGCTGGTCGTGGAACAGTGGACCAGATATTTACCCTTGCAGGGCTGTTGGAGGGGTTGTGGGAGTTTGCCCATCCAGTCTACATGTGTTTTGTGGGCTTGGAGAAGGCTTACAACTGCATCCCTCAGGGAGTCTTGTGGGGGGGTACTGGGGGATTACAGGGTACCATGGTTGTTGAGACGAGCAATCCGGTCCCTGTATTACCAAAGGGAGAGTTGCGTCCACCTACACATTCCTTTGTCTGATTTATTTATTTCTCCAACTGTTGGCTCTCGTCTCCTCTCCTTTGAGTTTATATCTCACCCACTGGAGTTACATTGCTTGTCAGATTTCACAGATTTAATTAGTTGAGAAGCACCATGTGTAATTTAATGCATGCAGTTGGTCTGTGAGTTTCACAGTCCCTTTAAATGCTGCAGTTAAAGTAAAAGCAATGTGTCAAAATGTAACAATTCACAATAATTCATTGATTATAGGTAGGACAGCATCTGAGTTTGGGGCCAGGTGATAAAGTGGGAGCTGTTCCAAAGACAGGCCTCATTTTAAGAATTAGCGCACATTATCTCTGTTCTCAGGGACTGCTCGGTCCTCATTTATGAGCCTGCACTTTACTTTCCAAAAACCAGGAATAAGAGAGATAACCTTGAATTTGAGAGATATAAAATGAGCAGCTGCCCCATTAATGATGAACACGACTGTGACTTTGTGGAGCCGTGCATGCTGGATTGAATTCTTGCAACAGTCTTCATATTTTCACTGAAAGGTTTACACGGAGTCAGACCTCATCTAGGTGGAAATCTCTCACAAAAATTCCAAGAGTGAACAAAGTCACCCCCCCACCCCCCTGCAGTGACATCACCAATTAGTTGTTTAGTTTCTTGCAAGTGTATGTTTCTTATTTTACACAAGTACAGTAAGATTATGGGTTGGTTCATTAAAATGTCACATACAGGTTACAAAACATGGCTTTTATCCTGGTTTTGATGAACCAAAGTGGATACATTGAGGCCTGCTTGCTGCTCTCATCTGTCAACACTTGATCAAATGGGATTCTGTTCAGAATTTCCTCACCTCCTTCCAGGCCCCCCCGAAGTGCACCCAACTTTAAAGCCAATTTTGTAGTGACCAAACAATATAAGTACACCCATCAAGCAGTACCACTGGGCCCAAAAACACTTTTTTTCCATTGACTGGCATGACAACAGAGAAGTCTTTAAATCAGTGGATAAAATTATTTGCTGTAACACTGCAGTCTAGGTGTGTTAGAGTGTAACATGAAAATAAAACGGAGAGCGTGTATGAGTGAATAAGTGTGAGCAATTTATTGCTAATACAATAGAGCTGAAAGCTGGTTACAGAAAAATGTTTGTCGGCTAAACGCAGGTGATTCAAGAGACTTGGACACAATATGAAGCGAGGAGTCACTGAAAAATAACAAACAAAACAGGACTGTAGGTCCTCTGATACAGCTGTAGCTGACTGGCACACCAGGAACCTGCGGGTGTGACTTGGAAGATTTCAATGATTTTTTTTTTTTTTTTTTTTACAAATTCCATGACTTTTCCAGCCCTGGAAAATTAGATAGTCAATGACTGTGGGAACCCTTGAGATTTGTTAAACAGAATCAGACATATGCATAGCTCTATAAGTCTGCCCAAACAGTGTGTATGCACATTTCTGCCTTTGTGCGTACAGTTTTAGTCATGAATCTACACAGAGTTTAATGTATCTGGCCCCTGGACTCTACCTCCATTTAAAAATGTCGTATATTACCTCTTCTGACCTCTGTTGGTGGCCAAGTTGAATTGGAACAAAATTGGTGAAGCCTTTTATTGAATCTCAATCTTTCTAACATTCCTAATAGACAGTAAAATTACTGCCCATTTCACCAATCCACAACTGAGCTCACTGAAAAATGACACACTGATAGGATTGATTGTGGTTTATTCATTATAATGTTCTTCTCAATCATGTAATAAAACTAAATTAACAAAAAATTCTCCACTTAACAAGCCTTTCTTTGTACCTCCTTTTGGCTAAAGAAACCTTAACTTGACTTTTCCACATTTGTCTTGGGAGCAGAGTCCCAGCGGCAGCCAGAACGTGGGGCAAAAAAAAAAAATCTCTAGTGGGTTCATCTGTTCCTCTGCCATCGCAGCAGTTTTATCACAACATTTACAGAAAACGGATGACACTCATTCCTTGTTACATTTACCCCAAACACCATCTTTTCTGTGCTCCCAAGGGGGAAGTGAAGAAGGAAATGAGGATGCCAATGCAGCGATTTTTCTTTATTGAGGCAGTAGGAGAGATGAGAGGAATACAGAGGAGCTGATAAACAGGAGGGAGGGCACAAAGATACATCGTCACACTTAACGCAAAACTGAGGAGGTAATGCATCCAAAAGTTTTACTGATGCTGTTACCCAAAGTGTACCAACACTTAGAAGCCTCTCAGCCGTAAACATCGTGGAAAACAAAGTTTAGCAGAAAATATAGAGAAACACTTTCTCTAACTTTGAGTTTTGAACAGTTTTCACATATTAAACATTTTTATTATAACACATTCGTCTTGGTTTGTTTGGGTTGGTTGCAAATACACAAGGACATGCTGCATGCATATGTATGAGTATATGAATATTAATGTTTGTATATGTCGTGTTTATGGCTGTTTGCGTGTGGTAAATCAGTCCTGTCTATGATCATCTTCATCATCACAATCACTCGAGTCCTCTCTCTGGCTCTTTCTCATAATGTGTTCCCTGTTTTTCTTTGTTTTTGGCTGAAGCGCAGCAGGCGAGGCCAGAACCTATGATTGCAAAAGACTGTCTGTCACTGAGTGAGAGTAATTGATGAAGTTACACTATGAGAGTGATGGTGAATGATGACATCAGTGTTGGTGTTTACCCACTGGCTATTGTTCTTTAAAAATGAATAGGCACCAGACCCCCAGGAAATATTGCTGAGCCTTGCTGCCACTTTTTCCCAGTGGCCACTCGCGGCATTGCAGCGACAAAAATCCCCTATGGCCCAAAATAACCCAGTCACACTCCAAAATCGTCGAAATCTGGCGCTTGGTCAGAGACTTTTGGCACCAGACACCAACAAAAAAAGCCTTCATGTCAGCATGATGCGCGGCCGGTAGACGCTATTGTTTAACGGCGCCTGGCAGCGTCAGAATGCGGTGGGACAACAACAAAAGTTAAGGCAGCAGAAATCTAAAAAGGGAGGGTGGGGGTGGTTGCGGATGGGTTCAACAACCACCGACTTTCACCTTGGAGGCCGATGTTCACTCGCAGGTCATATGTCAATATGAAAAGTCCATGACCAAGCATCAATATGTGACAGGGTCGGAATGAGAATGTATTGCCCAAAAAGCATTTTTCCTACAGTCCACCATTAACAAAGAAACTGTAAAACTGTTGACACCTTGAATTGCAAACAAGGTCATTTATGACTTTTTATATTATGAAATTATGATCCATGGAGGTTTTATATTTGTACAACTTTCACTGAGCTGAGAAAAGCTGTTTAAAAATTTGTGACATCATCAAAATGCAAAGTCTATGAGCTGAGCAGGAAGTTGTGGGCGGGGCCAGCAGAAGAAACACTACTGCGCATAGTCAGTGGGCTGCATATCACGGATATTCTATACGAAAATTCTCTTTTTGTGATTGGTATCGATAGGGCGTGTGACAAACTATAAAGACTGGCGGAACTTGGCTCCGATAGTGGCTGATGCCTTTTTGGCTTTTTGGTTGGACCACCACAGCGGGACCAGCACTCGAAGAGTGAAACACTGAGACTGAGTAAATGCCCCCACTTCCTGTTTCACATTAAAAATCCTCGTGCCAAATTAAAAGCCCTTTGGAGTTTCGTAGACAGTCGAGGCATATATTAGGTTTTGACCTTGTCTTTTCTCTTTTAAAATTCTTTCATTTTCCTTCTGTCATTGTTTCTTTATTTTGCTCTTGTACCTAGATGATGTTAGTGTAATCTGTTGTCTTGCTTAAAAATATGTTAATTTGGATTCTCAATAAAGTATTTTTCTCAAATGCTTGGACTGATATGAAATCATTTTTGGAGAAACACGGTACAGCCACAGAATGTTATTTTGTTATTTTTCATGTTACCCACCAGCCCCTCTTCCCAGTCACCCTAACATGAACTGACAGCTATTTTTGGGGGAAAAGACAGACACGCTGACCTGCCGACGCCGCTTCCTTTGTTTCCAACGATGTCACCTCCCCTCTGGGCTGAGTTGCCTCTCGCAGCACCGTGGCCCTCGAGTAGAAGGAAACACCAAGTCTGATCTTTGAGCACGCAGCAGGAAGGAGCTGGATGACAAAATGACGAGGCACAAACAAGTCTGACCGTGAAAATACCTCAACAAAGGAAGCAGAAATACATTAAGTGTGTACAGTTGCTGTTTTCATGTCACACGGCGAACAGGTGAAGCCCGGAAGAAGCCACAATTCCTTCATTATTTCAGGAAACTGTAGAAACATTTTTGGCCTTGGGTGGTTTTTCTGTTCCTCATGTTACAGTACACTAGACAACAAGAGTCTCCACAACATTGATCTTTTGACTGTGATCTTCTTGCCTCTTGTGGGCTTGAAAGGTGGTCATTAAAAGTTTGTAGTTTGCTTCGTGGTGTCAGGGAGACTGTAATTGGAAACCAGCTGTCACAATGGACACCAGTGTCGATACATTCTAAAAGCAGAAACATCAACGGAAACTTCAGCGCTCAGTTCGGTCCAGAACGTCGCACTTCCTGGATGGGACCAACTGTTGCCAGTAAACATATCCACTTAACACTTCCTCTGAGAAGTATGTTAATTCTATATAGAAACATATTTTGTAGGCAACAGTGTTGACCGACACAGCCTCCAGCCAGCTTTGTCCCTAGGACCTTGTTTTTCTTTCCTATTAAATCAACCCTAAGAAAGTGTTGCTATGGACCAGGCACTGACTTGCGCCCAGCATGTGATGTGTTTTCTCGGTTCCTGTTTGTAGCCATGCCTGCTGGAAGCTGCTAGGGATGGCAATGTTGGTTTGTCATTAGTCCACCACTTTGGTTCACATTGAAAAATCCCAACAACTGATGGGTTGAGCTGCCAATAACTTTGGTACACATATCCAGGATGCCTCGCAATGTCCTGACGGAACGACGAGCATGTTCAAATTCTTTTTGCCTTCCACGACATTGTGCCTCATAGCAGTGAGTTTGAGCAACAGGATCACAGAGCGTTCTTCAACTATAAACATGGGGAAGCAAAAGAGGAACGATGTGAAACTGGGACACAAGAAAGGTCAGTCATTTTTTTAGGCATTTCAGGGTACCTTGCACGTCATATCTGGACGTGGAAAGTCCATGACCAAACGTCGATATGTGTCGATGTCGGAGTGAGGATGCGTTGCTCCTGACGGTCTTGGATGATGGACCTTTATTTTTTTGTTCCAAACTATAATATGAAAATGAAACATCTAGTTTAAACCTTGATTGTTTTTTGTTGTGTAGAAATTAAGAGGAATGTGCAAAGTACAATGGTACTCAAAGATACTTCACAAAAGTTAAAATGATCTTAAAAAAAAGAATATTCAAAAATATATATCACACATTATTCACACATTAAAAGCAGATAAATTTAGTGTGTTAAAACTTATGTTTCCTTTCCTCTGATTGATCTTTTCTCCTCTTCATACCAGTCAACACACATGGATAAATAATGTGTTGTTTCCTGTTGTAGACTGATTACACTCTTGCTCCTGACAAAGGTAGTTCACTTTGAAGAGGACTAAAACCCCAGATTTTTAGGAATCAGTGAGTTTTGTTCTCACATGAACGATGCAACCAAAGAGTAAACAACATCTGAAAGTTCAGAAAAGACATTTATTATTCCATAAAGACGCAGCCGACAGAAGGCCACATCTGAACCAGATTACAACTCACTCAGGTTCTTTTCTGTGTCCTCTTCAATTACCACACATTACTTGACTTTATCTGCAGACTCCTGCAGGAACAACAGTTGTCAAACACAATTTAGAATAAATAAATCCTCTCTGACTGTATATCAGCGGACACCTTTATAACCGGGCACTCTCGGTTTTGGATTTGAGGTCGTTATTGTTTCGTGTTGTCCTGTGGCGGGGCAGAAAGGCTGTGACTCAGCTGTTTGCATGCAACATTGGAGAATAATGGATGTGAAGGCACACCAAACACGGCCTTTAAAAAATGCATGAGCGCCCCCCAAAAACCTCCCTCTCCCTCCGCAGAATAGAGCTATCACTGGTGCCTGTTATCTCCCCGAACCCCCAGGTAGAAAATGGTAATGATACCACTTAACATCGCTGCACATATGGAGGGAAAATGGAAATGCCAACAGCACCTCAACTATAAAGCAAATCAAATTGAAATATTAATCCGCTGATTAATATAACATTATGAGAGCCCATTCTCTTTGTTGTTAAACAACAAAGGGTTGCAAAATAAGCAACTGCCTAAGAGGTAAGGGGTTTAAAAGAGTCCCACAGAGGTGCTAAAGCCCCTTTCAAACATCATTACTCTGCATAATGTATTCCCTTCCACAGTGCTGAGATTTGATATTGATGTTTACTCATTTATTTTTTAATTAACGTTCGTTGTTAATGAATTCTTTGATGAGAGGCATTTTGTAAATCATTATCCTTGGAAGAGGAAAAAAGGGATGCATAGCTCTTGCCCCTTATACTCGTGACAGAAGAAAAAATGCAAGGTGTAAGGGGAAAAAAGTTGCACACGAGAAGTAGGGTCATTGTTTAAAGTTTGTTTTTTGATGTGTTGATTTTTTTTCTCCCCCCTCGCGCTCGCCTCCCCGTGTTGCTGTTTTTCTGATTGCATCTTCTATCTACAGGGATGAACGTTACGGAGCCGACCGGGGACTCGTGCAGGAGCTCTGTGTGTGTGAGGGAGCCAGCGTGGATACTTAGCTAATTACAGGAATATAACTCAAGGCTTTCGGAGAGTCGCTCCAGTGGGGGAGGAGGAGGGCTGCAGTTTTACCCACGGAGCCCTTGGTGGAACTCTGTCCTTCCCCTCTTTAATATTGATCGCTGGGGATCTCTTGGAGGACACAAAGTAGGCTCGGAGGCTGGGAAAGTTTGTTGGACCAACAGTTTACTCTTTCTCACAAGTGTCACAAACACCAAACACTTTTTCAATCACACGAGCTCGTCTGAGTGATCTGCTGCCCCCCATCCGTCCTCTGCAGTGTGTCTAACATCCAGTTTGTCTCCTACCACATCAGTGATTATTATCAGAATGACCTTCCCCTTCTTTTCAAGCAATTAGAGTTTAAATGATTTCAGTCCGTTTACTTTTCAAAGTAAATCTGAAATAATTTCGAAATTGTCAACAAATCCCAACAATCACTCCTACAGCACAGTCGCCAGGAGAAAATGTTAGCATTGTACGTTTTTGAAAGCTACAAATCATGTCAATGTCTCTAAAATGATTTAGCATTTGAGCTGGCTGCTGCTCAGGAGGTACAACTTGTTGTCCACTATCCGGAAGATCAACGGTTTGATCACCGGCTCCTCCAGTCCGCATGTCGAAGTATCCTTGGGCAAGATACTGAGCCCCGAATTGCTCCTGATGGCTGTTCCATCGGTGTGTGAGTGTGTGTGATGGTTACTGAGTAGCAGGTGGCACCGTGTATGGTAGCCTTGCCCACCAGTGTGTGAATGTGTGTGTGAATGGATGAATGTGACATGTAGTGTAAAAGCGCTTTGAGTGGTCAGAAGACTATACAAGTGCAGCCCATTTACCATGCACTCCATTACTTTGTTACTGGGAGGTGGAGGGGACGGTGGATGACGTGTCACCTGGGCGAGACGCCTGCCAAGTTGCAGACCACAATTTGAGACCTACAAACAATAAAACCGGCTGTGTTTCAGAGAGTCATCTCTCCTTTTTAGACTCCAAACGTGGGTGTTTTGTAGTGACTCACCACTTGTTTTCCAGTGGAGATAGTGCCACGAAATATTTTATTGAGACATTTCGACTTTCCCCACTCGGTTTTTGCCCCCCAAACTGGTTATTTTAAGCAAAAATGTGGCCTTTTTCTGACCATAACCAAGTGGTTTATGTGCCTAAACCTAACCATGTTAACCACAGCGTTTCTGAATTGTAAAGTTCTGAGGTATATACTACACAATAACAGACAGACAGGAATGTACAGTGCCAGCATTCTTTTCTGGTGAATAGGTTGGGTCCTACAAAGTGCAGCCAAACTTGTTTCTGTAGGTGTTATTGTCACAGAACTCCACGTCACAATCACTGGTTTACATGTTCCTTCATTACAATGGTAGTTTATTTTAAATCAATCCAACATACACTTCATGACTTCAAACTTCCTTTTATACTATCTATTGCCCATTGAAAAAAAAAAAGCTTGTGTAATTGCTTCCATTGTCACTGGCACCTTTTCCGTGTGGAGGGATTCTTAGGAAATGTGCATGCAGTGTAAACATGATGCGAACAACAACAGCCGGTCCCAGGTATTTATTGGAGAAAGTGAAGTTATTCTTGACAGTCTTCGTTTATAAAAACAAGGTGAGATAATGCATCCACTCCTTTCAGGTGACAATTTGTTTAGCAGTAAACAGAGAAACAAGTTGCTCCTCTTGTGCTGCATATCTGACAGAGTTTAACCACTCACTGTATGTTTTCTGATGTGCACCTCCCCAGAAATGTAACCACACGTCACGGTGACGCAGACGTCCTGTCTATTATTGTAAGCTGAAACTATTTCCCTCAGTGTAAACAATTTCACGGATACTAAACAATAAATTGTGAAGACAATAACGCCTCCAAGAAAATAGCATTTTAAGTCTTGTGTGTGATTCATCTTTTCTTCATATTAGAAGAAATGCTCCGCTCACTGCTAGGCTAATTTATGCCATAGCCTTGTGCTAATAACGTTAGCATGTTATATTTGTTTGGAAAACATGTTCAGTATAAAACAGTTGTTTTGTCAGTGAATCTTGTGAGCTGTAACGTAGCTGAATTTTATAACGTTACCTTTGTTAAATGTTGCTGTTGTCCCTGGCTTCATATGAGAAAAGGAAAAGATTGCTAGCTGCTAGGCTAATTTATATAATGTAAAATGCCATAGGCTTGTGCTAAAAACATTAGCATGTTATATTTGTGGGGAAAATGTGTCCAGATAAAGACAAGTGTTTGTCTGTGAATGCTGCGAGTTATAGTGAAGCGATTTGTGTACTTGTGTTTGAAACAGTGGCTTTTGAGCCATGTTTAATGTGTGTTTAATGTGTGTTTTGAATCAACTAAGCTTTACAGCACTTCACAGAATCCCTGTCGTTGACTAGTGTTTTGGAGGTGTAACTGCAGAGTGACACAAATAATGCTCACAACGGCGTAGGCCACGTGCGTAATCTACAGTGTAGGCTCTGCATGGAGCTGATGCACAAGTATAAATCCCACTTAAAACTGTGAAAAATGCTAACATGGTATTTAAAGTTGCGCTGTAGAGTTTTTGACCATTTGTGCCACGTTTTGATGAACAAGCTTCTTTTATAGTTTACATATTTTATAGTTAATCTTGCACTATTTGTACCTTTTTCTACACAAAGTAATGCACAGAAATTTGTACATTTCCTATCTAATCATGAACCAATAATCTGTGTAAAAAAAGTATTTTGGAAGGCTGTGATCACGTGACCAAGGGGGTAGGCTGGGGTGGTGGATGGGTCACAAAATAAAATACTTTCCTCAGGAGACTGGTGTTCAGCACCATGTGAACATAGAGCCATTTTAAAGTACATCGTCACCATGTGTCTTTTACTAAACTTAATCTCTGTAACTCTAAATTAAGGACGTAACTTTACATCTTAAGTATGTAAAGTCATTCATGTGGTGCTAATTTATTGGATGGCATAGAAAAATATTGTGCATTTTCATAGGATATCATTCAAACAGTATGACTATGCAGGTGATGCAGGGAAGAGGAAG
>JAPZEB010000025.1:3558728-3576428 GCA_029783705.1 Chaetodon striatus | reverse complement strand
ACCACTTTACAAAGTTATCACCATCAACTGGCCAAATGCTGGTAAAATATGTAAGTTCGCTTCACTCACCATCAAAAAAGAATTAACGGTACTTTACTGAGTGGCTGTTAAAATCTGAACATAAACTAGCCAATTAGCTGGAGGACAAAAACTTAATTTTGCTCTCTGTTTTATAAATTTATACAGCTGGGTAGGTTGTGAATTTCATTTTGTGGTCAATTTGTTGATTACATTTTGTATGATTAATCTAAATCTGCAAATTATGTAGTTAGTAAAGCTATCAAATAAATGTACTGTAGTAATATTTCCCTCTGAAATGTTTTGTAGTGATGGTATGAGTGGCAGAAAATGGAAATATTTAAGTATAAGTACCTCAATATTATACTTAGGTAGAGTACCTAAGTGGGCTTCTTCCTGCCACTGGTGTGTGTGCGTGTGTTTTGGTAAAGGGTTTGGTAAAAGATTTTCCTCATCTAAATTGAGAGTTTATAGGGTGTCATATGTTGCACAGGTTACAGACTATAAAGCCCTTTGACACTTAGGCTACATAAATGAAAATGACTTGAATTGTCTTCTAATGACTTCTATTTTTATTTTATTACCTTTCTTTCCCCCCAGTTAAAAGTAAGCACACAAAAAAAGAAAACGTTTAATGGCATGTCTTTGTCTAACAGGAGTTACACCTGAAAGTACTCTGAGGGCTTGTGGTGGAAGAAAGTAAACTGTGAGTTTGAAAAGTAATGTTTCCTACCACAACAAGGATAAAGCCTGATTTGTTTTGTAACTGTGGAGGTTAAAATGTGTTTCTGCAGTCCAACAATCAACAGAGATTTCCCCTGCACTTACATATAGGACAGATCTAGGATAAAGGGAACTTTACCATTGCATTAAACACCTGACTGAAAGACGGACATATCGGAAGTCAGCAGTGGTCACGCTGATGCCATCTTGGATCCAGGCAGGGTTCCATTACCAGGCAGGTGAAGTGGATGTGAAGTGAAGTACTGTGTCACTCCTGCTGAACCCCCCTGAGGACGGAGAAATGCAGTTCAAGTGCAGGCGTCCACCCTTCTGACACCGAGACACGCAGTAAACAAAGTGCCACTCCAGACAATAGGATAGAAAGATTTATTTTGGTTAAGTTGTGAGGACGCTGCCGGTGCTCCAGTCTAATGAGGTCCAATGCTACGTGCCGTGGAATTTAAATTCCAAAATAATTCTGATTACCAAAACAAGGAAACTGTATTTATTTTTCTGCATTGTTAGCAGCACCAGCATCAGTCTAGTTTTATTCCAAGGGATCATGAATTTTTCTAACAACTGACAGTGTTGTGACTGTTAATTTGATGGAAACAATGTACTGTATGCACTAAACACTGCAAGCTCTTTAGAATTGATTTAAACACTTTGACTGTATTTAGTTTAGTAATTTAATTAATTTGGAAACATACTAAGGTTACAGTACTTGTTGAGTTCTGATATCTGGTCATTTTCCATCGCCAAAACTGGACTCATTAAAGAGAAACATCAACAGTTCATTAGCTGCAGTAGCTCTATGGCTAACGAATTAGCTGTTGTTAGCTGTAGTTTGACAGCTATCCTTAGCAACAGCTAAAAAGCAAATTTATTAGCTATAGGGGTCTTCCATTAACTACAGTACTCAGAGATAAGGTTAAAATATATTTTATTAGCTATTGGGTCTACCCTGGCTAACAAATTAGCTTTAGCTAGCTAAAGTTGGACATTTGCTACAGTAGCTCTATATGGCTAACAAATTAGCTGTTGTTAGCTGTAGTGTTACTGCTATAGTTAGCTTTATTATTTAGCAACAGTTACAAAGCTATTTCACTAGCTATACTGTAGTTGCAGTTAAAAATACATTTTATTAGCTACTGGGTCTACCGTGGCTAACATATCAGCTTTTGCTAGCTAAGTTAGACATTAGCTACAATAGCTCTACATGGCAACACATTAGCTGTTGTTAGCCATACTTAGACAGCTATCCTTCGCTTCAGTATTTAGCAACAGTAAAAAAGCTACTTCACTAGCTATAGGGGGTCTAATGTTAACCAGTATTTAGCTACAGTTGAAAAATACATTTTGTTAGCTTTTGGGTCTACCATGGCTAACGAATGAGCAACATTAGCTACAGTAGCTCTACATGGCTAAAAAATTAGCTGTTGTTAGCTGTAGTTTGACAGCTATCCTTAGCTTCATTAGTTAGCAACGCTTAAAAAGCATATTCACTAGGTACAGGGAGTTGATTGTAAACTACAGTACTTAGCGACAGTTGGGTCTGCCGCAGCTAACAAATGAGCTGTGGTTAGCTTAAGTCAGGTAGCTGGTTCTTCTTGACCTTGACAACATCCCAATCAAATGCCTCCAGTTTGGTGCTGGCATTGGTGGCACTGCATTAGACTGGTTTACTTCCTACCTTAGCCATAGAAGCTTCTCTGTCAGCATAGGAAATCACTCTTTCCTGTGGGGTCCCTCAAGGCTCCATCTTGGGTCCCATTTTCTTTTAGTTGTACATGCTTCCTCTCGGCTAAATAATTGAAAAACACATCTCCTTCCTCTTGTACGCTGATGACACATACAGATAAAAGGGAGATACAGCTGTATCGATTAACGTGTTAATTTCATACAGCAGAAATTGAGCTTTTTTGTCTTTCATGTGCCACTGAACAACTTTTATAGGAATGTACAGGGTTGTGCCTCCAATGCCGTATCCAGGTCTGTGGGAATACGACTGTAATAGGATGATGAGTTCTCCCAAATGTTGAGTGTTGTAAGTGGATGGATGTTTTAAATCCAATACACAACCAACAACCGTATGTCGGCTTGGTAAAATACGGAAAAACATAAATGTAATGGGAGCAAGGTGAAATGTTTATGACCCCCACAGTTGGCTACACATTTCAGTGTGCAAAAACAGTTTTATTCGTTACTTTAATATATGCAGAATTGCTTGATGCAAAGACCTAACCTTTTTGTAGGCTGACCTGGAAGTTAGCGTCGCCCTGGTTCCCTCTTCAAAAGGCTAATGGGATTTTTTCCAGTGGATTTTGGATCATAGCATAAAAAACAACACATTCTTACTCCGACCTCGTCACATGTTGACGTTTGGTCATGGACTTTCCACGTCCACATACGACATGCAAGGTACCCCGGGTGTGTTGGCTGTTGACATTCTGGGATGTCGTGTCAAGTTCTGCTTGTTACATGCATTGTCTTCTTTCAAAATACACTTCTGTTTTCACAGGAAATTTAACGTTTTCATACAGTCACTACCAAAATGAATGCCGTATGTTGGTACAACATTGAATTGAGTTTTTTTTCCTTCAACAACAAACACGTGGTTAGGTTTAGGAAAAAAGAACAGGGTTTGGCTTTCGAATGTTTCGGGACGTGAACATCCCTCTCTTGGGTGAAAGTTGGTTGTTTGTTGTTAAGACGATGGAACCAGGAACCAAGAGTGCTGAAATGCTAACTTGTTTTTCGGACTCATTCAAAGAACACTAGAACACTATGTCAAACAACAAAGGCTTTTTTTATTATTATTATTATTTCCATTATCACTTTTCTCAGTCGACACTGGCAGGCAGAATTTGATTTTAGGCAGAACAACATGGTGTGAGTTCTAGAGTGAAAGCGTTAAGCGGAAAAATAAATAAATACTGTGTACAAAAATACAACCTCACTGTACAAACGCAGCACCGTACAAAGCAAAGAGATGGGAGACTCATAAGACCTCAGCCTCCACGAGCGTATGGCACTTTTAAAGACTGAAACAGTCAAGCCTAAAATCATTCTCAGAAAACAAGCAGGAGTGCAATTCAGTTAAAAACAACACATTTATCGGGTGTGCATCACGCTGTAGGTCTCATGTAGGGCCCAAAAATTTAAAATTAGTTTTTGGTGAGACTGAATGAGATAAATATTACTTGAATTAAAAAAAGTACTGAATACCCACCATTTCCATCTAGAATAATGTCATTGATTTGTATAAGGAGACTCTAATGTGATCACATTTTTTAAAAGGACAATAGTTATTTTGTAGACGGCTTGTGAACACAGGAATGGCTGTAAAATGCCTCTAAAAACTAACTATCGTATTGTACTGATTTTCAGTATTGATTCTTTAAATCAAGCTTGTACTATAAATATGTCAATAGTCATTTTGTATTTAGACCTTAATTGTTCAATGTACGCGTTTGTGTGCAGCGGACTGTAAACACTCAACTGTAGACATCGGAGCAAATCAATGACCAGAGGTGGTCAGACTGTGTCTTGTGAATACCCCATACAGGACAGTCACTGTACCAACATACAGTCTGACTCTTTTCAATTGCCTACGTGCTGTTTTTCACTTTAAAAGTACCTGAGTACCTGTTCAGAAAAACACAGGGTCTCACTGAAATGCAGCCATCTTGTAAAAGTATGATATGGTTAAACCGAGCAGCACTGTATTAAAAAAAACAATCTATTTCCACAAGTGTCAAACCAGATCTTGGTCACTCATGCAACGGAAGGTGTGCACACAATTGGTAAAACTGTCTGGAAATCTCTCGTGCGACGTAAAACAAAGAGTGTCATGCATTTTTTATGAAGATCAATAATCATTCCTAATCTTTCCACTGACGGAGCGGCAACACAGCAGATCAAAACATGACAAGGATGACTTGCAGGAACCATTAAAAGAAAGCAAAAGTGATTCTCTGTCTTTTCACTACTTGAAGCCATTCATGAGTGAAGCGCTGGAGAAATGCTGAGCAAAGAAACTTCACTTCTTACTAAACACTTTGGAAAGATCGACTGCAAGCTCCAGATATGTCAGCTTCAACAGCAGCAACCTCTTTCGCTGTCCGTCATGCATCAGGGGTATGCAAATGCAAAAAACTGTTTAAAAAACATCAATAGCAGCAAAATATGAATAAATAAATAAATACATCATATCACAAAAACACATTCATCTGTGGGTTTTTTCCACGTGGCACAGATCACAACAGCAAAAAAAAAAAAAAACAGACTTTTTATAAAACTGGACTTCCCGAAATAGCTTCAGTATTTTTGGAGCTAAACTACTCTACACACTGTAGATCGAAGCGTCAGTCCTAAACACACCTCGTTCTGGATGAAATCAGGGCTTCTCAGTGACGTCTCCACGCTGCCGGCGATACATACTGAACCTACAGTTTGCTACTTTACGCTGGGCTATCAAACAGGCATCAAAGGCCCCCCCTCACTAACGGGCCGAGTGATGATCAACTTGTGACCGCTGCTCTGCAGGTGCTTCTGAGGACTCGGAGGTCTTGAACCGATCAGTCTTTGCTCTCAGTGCGCGTTCGTCTGATGACCGAGGAGAAGAAGCTTCGGCTTTGTGGGGGTCCCATCAACATGGGAGCCTGGTTCTTGTGGACGATCTCAATCTAGTGTTAGAAAAAAGCAAAGCAGTCGAGATTTAGTTTGGAGCTGTTTGTTGCATTACAAAGAAATATGTGAGGAAATGAGTGAGCTAATGTCTGTGTACCATTTCCTGTTATCTGTGTGTCCATTTTCCTTACGTTTCAAGAATCTGTGGCCCAGTAAACCACCTGGTTTAATCTAATTAGTATTATGAGTATACCTGAGTAGAGCTTTCAAAGACCCTCAGCCTCCTCTTTCTCCCTCTCTCAGCAAGTGGATTCAAACTGTTGTCTATCCCAGATCATCAAATACTTAGCAACTGTCACACCCGCTGGCGTCCTAAGGCTCATTTATACTTCCTTTACGACATTTCAAACATTGTAAACATCACTGCCCTTATATTTCCATGTGTTCTTTATGTTGGCAGATACAGACCACCTACATTTAAAATGCTGCCTCCCTTCAAAGGTACAATATTACGACCTCCTCCACTTTCACCTACTTTGTTGTCGAAAACTTTTGACTCCGCCTTTTAGTGTCATCTGTTGGCTGTAAGGCCATTAAATACATTGCGACATGTGGACCGAGAATTCCTTACGGGTCATTTATACTCCCTTTACGTACGAAAATAGATAGTCTGTTTCAGACATTGTAAACGTCACTGCCTTCGTAGGTCATTACATACATCGTGACGTGGATGGAGTATTCTTTTCACACTTTTACCAGTTCATTCTGTTCTGCCATTATTTACATTTTTTCGTCATCTCCTAGGGTTGAATCTCGCTTGGGCGACGCTACACTGCCTCCACGATCTCAGGTGGAACTGCTCAGTTTCACACGTCTGTAAGCTTTTAGAAAATGTGTGCAAATACAGACAAAACAAGTGCAGAGTATAGACAGAAGGCTCCGTCCGTCTCCCTATCTAACGCTGAGCATAAATGAGCCCTTATACGGTCGCATGGATCACCCTTTTGCGTATTTAAATTCAAATCTAAACTTTATTTTAGACTCACAAGAGGGTCCATAGCAAAAATACGACATACAAAAAGAAAAAGAAAGTGGAGGAAGTTGTAATAATGTCCCTTTTAAGGGAGGCAGTGTTATAGAATTGAATACATCGTGACATGTGGATGGAGAATTTTTTTCACTGGTTTACCGATTCGTTCCATTCTGCCATTATTTAAATCTTGTCGCTGTCTCCTACAGTCTTATCTCGCTTGGACTATGCCGCACTGCCTCCACGATCTTCAATGGTGCTGCTCTATTTCGTCTGTATCTCTCAGCTAAATATAAATAAATAAGAATTAATATTCTTTTTACTATAAAAACGAGTCTCTCCTGGTTGAACTGGAGTCGTTTGAGTTTCTTGAGGATGTTTCACCTCTCATCCAAGAGGAACTGAAGAAGCCTCTTGAATGAGAGGTGAAACGTCTTCAAGAAACTCCAACGAGTTCAGCTGCCTACGTCGTAGTGCTTAGGAATATATGGGTGTGTGCATTATGAGCTTATTTGAATATGTTGCCAAGCTTTCCCTACGGAAGAGGAAAACATGGAAGGTCTCAGCTTTAAGGTAAAGGACTGATTCACCTGGGAACTACAGGGGTTTGAAAAGGGGCTCTTCTGAGTCCTAACCATTAAGAGGGCAATTATTTTAACTGCAATTTAAATCACTGTATTTTTTTTTTCAAATTAAATAGTGATATTTATCGTTAATCTTCTGCTATCTCCCTGCAGAATGTAACTCAATGCATCCACAATAAAGGGTCCATATGGGTTCTTGTCAAACAGGGCCTGTTCGCTTATGAGTGCACTTCTGAGGGTTCTTAATGTGACAAACTTTGAGGATCCTCGGGATCCATCTGTCTGATAACGAATAGTAACATACATTATGGTGGATTATAGTAAAGTACGGGCTTTATTGGTATAACATCTGACAATATCCTGTTTCCCAACAATGATGCCATTAATGGAGCAACAAATATCAACCATCTAGAGTTGCCATATCGAGCACATAGTTCATTTTACTGTTGCACTAAGAGTCTAAATGCAGTAATGGGGAGAGGAAATGCTGCCATCTGCATTAAAGGGACCACATTCACTTCAAAGGAAAGCTGCCATTTGTTGTACTTGCACTCTGACTTGGTAGCAATTACCAGCTTTTGTAGGCTTTCTGCCATCATTAGATGTGATTGAGCTTAATGTTTCTGATGTACTTTACAAAACAGTAAAAATTAGAACCATTTTAAGCAAGACACTGGTCCCATGAGGAAGATCTAAGGGAATACCTGAAATAAATCTGGATGATAACTGAGGTCTGTTTTAAAGACGCAACATCAAGCATTTATAAGCATCAAGAGCCCCAGTTACAGAGCAATGTGGCTCTTAAAAATTAAAAACAATTAGAACAAATTATCTCTGTAATGCACTCTCTCATGCCATCAGAAATCATCCAGAGTCACAAAAACTAAAAAGGTTTTATATTTAAGACACAACAAAGTGGCATTTTACCACAATCACATCTGGGAATACAGAAAAACGTCAGTTTGTTATTTCAGCCCTAATTATTAAAGAGACTGTGATTCATGTCATATGTCGCTTCAAAATGCAAATGGTTGGATGGTGTTAAATATGTTATGCATGCAGAGGAACTGAGATGCATTTGCATAGTTGTTGTTGTTAATAATTAGTGGGTTAACATCCCATTTGAACTGCGGTGTTTTTATAAGCATTTAACAGGTCGACTGATTCAAATTCAGCTCCGACATACAGTATGAATAACTCACCGTGGAAATCATTGCAGCACAATTATGGATTGTCAGATCCTAACTTTGCTCGGTGGAGTTGTGCCAGCGAACACAAGAGCCCTTGCAGGCTACTCGTTTTGTCATGCACTGGGTTTCTGAGCGTCGCCTGAGCAATCCATATGTAAATCTCAGCAGCACTTCATCTGCAGTGGCGTTGTAATTAAAGCTAAACACACCCGTAATCAACGCAAACTGAGGAGTTTCATTTTGAAAAATGAACAACTTGGACAGAGGGCAAACACTCGTCGGAGCACATGTTCGAGACGCAGACGGTAAGAAAATTAGGAGAACTGAGACTTGCATCATTAAGTATTCGTTACAACTGCACAAAAAAACACAAAACAATGATCTGTGGGAGAAATGAGAGACACAGTGACTGTTATTTTGAAAACAGGCCTTTAAGACCTTTTATATTCGTTGTGGTGTTGGAAAATCATTAGTGCAGTGTTGCTCTGCTGAATGTGTTCTGTCTTTTTTCTATGTCTTTTAATTCCCAACATCGACCCTCTCAGAAACTGAAGGTATAAATAAGTGAATGGGGTAAAATCTGATATTGTAAAATACAACATGTAAAAACGTCATTCATAGCACACTGGGCCTCATGCTGCAAACTTCCCTTATGTTTTACCTTGATGTTCTGTTAAGAGAAAAAATAAGAGAAGTCAACTCCAGATGCACCAAATGGCCTGAACCATCCAAATCTGCTCCTACCCGGGTGTGCTGGATGATGAATCCCACTTGATCATAGCAACCTATAAGCATAGGTAACGCCCCCTAAACACCAGATAAGGGCAGGTGATGTGCTATGTGCAAATACTTTGGCACATGCTAAAGAACTGGAGTGGTGCCACCAAAATAAGTCCTCATTTTGAGAAGCTGAAACCATGAAATGTTTCGTGTGAAAATATTTTATATTTTCTTAAATATTTTGAATTATAAATTAATTTTCTAATCAATCCACTTATCATTTCAGCTACGCTTCTCATGGAGAAATCACACTTTGTAAAGTAACTAAATAATTCTAGGGGAATAAAAAGTACAATATAGTAGCATGAGATTATTATATTAGAGTAAAGTAAAGCCCAGTTCAGACCAAAGATTCGCAATAAGACAAAGCCGTTTTTGAATGTTGCAGCAGTATAAACTGGACTGAGCTCGACTCAAGTCGTCTGATGGTGTCACCTGCAACTCAGCTGGTCAAATCGCCTGCGGATGGTTTTAGAACACAACGCATGTCACCTGTTTCTACAATCAATCAGCTTAAAGTGAAGTCCACTGATCAAGTCAAAATGGCCGCAGACGGTGTGTTCGCTTGCTGCGGCAGGTGCTCCGTCCCCGCTGAGCCCTCTGTTTCCATTTTCACGGTGTGAAGGTGTCGCTGCTGCTGCTCGCTATATGTGCTTATTCGAATAATCACACCATCAAGTGAGAGTAAATAAAAACCAGCTGAAAACCTAGTTTTCGATGAAGAACTCCTGTAGTTGAAGTTGTCACCTCGCTGCCGTGACGCAGTGAAGTATCCGCAGTACATCACCCTTACATGTGGTTACAGGTGTAACTGATCACACTTGTGATGACACACAACATGGAAGATGGGTGTCGTCAAAGGTGCTAGAGACGTTTAATGACTCACAGTGCAGGGAGTCTGCATCCAAGGCTCCCCATCAATCTGCATGGGAAGGGATTTACTGGTTCTGTCAGGGAAGAAAACACATTACAATTCAACTTTTAATCAAAAAATATGACACCAGATTACTTAATGAGGATGTCTGCAGGAGATAAACTGTCTTAAATTTAATTATATAAATATTAAGCAGTTAAAGTCATTAAACAGTCTACAATTTAAATTTGTGAGGTCTTAATTGCCCAAAACATCTGATCTAATTTTAATTTATTTTTGAGAAAATGAGTAAAGCTTTTTAGCTTCAAAGTCCCCAGTACTGATGCTTAAAATCCTTAAACATACCACTGAATCTAATTCTGGGTTGTTGGCCAAATATAGATTAACCTACCTCACTCCAATAACCATATTCCTACATAAAACCTACCTCTACACATCCTATATACTTATTTTTACACTTCCCTACAATAAGTAAGAAAAAAGAATCTGCCCAAATAATAATCTGAAATTTGGTCGAAAATCATCTTGAAGTTGTCTAAAAAAGCATTAAATTTAAGTGTCTGATACCTGCAGACACCATGTGCATGTCAACTCTAAAGCTTAAAACACATCTGCGCTGACATGCGTCAAGTGCTGCCCCCAGCACACACTGGACGCATCGCGCTGCAGCTCGTCAACAGACAACCACGCAAAGTTATAACTACTTTTAGTGAAAGATCTGTACAGTACTTCCTTCACCTCTGTGTTAGCTTAGATCATGTGTGGACAGCCCCTAATTAAACTTGATTCCTCACCTGAAGGGCCGATCTCTCATCAGAGCTGTAACTCGCCAGGTGATTTCTTTTTGGCCATTGTCTGCAAAATGACGGGACTGTGGACTGTTTAGCTCTGGATATTTCTGGACCTCAACAGCAAGTCTCTCCTCATCAATTATTTGTCACACATGAGACACAGTAACATTTACAGAGTTCTCCTTATACATCGATAGTGAGGAGAGGAGTCGAGCTGCCATAGGAGCAGGGAAAAAGAGCTGCTACAGGAGCTGTCGCACGCCCAGGAGTGCCAATGTGCGTCTGGTCCCTGCCAGTGTGGGGTTGTACATTGAACATATTTGTTGACGTGCAGTGCTCGCCGCCGGTGTTTTGGCCGTAACATCTCAATACCTACATTCTAACATAATTAAACTGTTGGAGGTGACCAAATGCTGACAAAATCTACCAGAGATACTAGTAAAAACAGACAACAAATCATGACAAAAAGTGAGTTGTGGTGCAGTTGAACACTGACCTGATGGTGACGGAGGAGCACTGAGCCAGGCGTCTCCCTGCGCTCTTCAAGCCAGTGTAGATCTGACCCATCTCCATGGCTCCTTCCAGCCCCACCACCTCCAGCAGCTGGTCAGACAGGTCTGAAACACAAACAACATCATCTTTAAATACACTTTAATTTTAATAAACCAGAGCTGCTGCTGTCACTAATTGACCTTTCGCTAAGCCCCGCCCCTTTGTGAGGGTCCAAGCTGTCAGAGTAAGCATGGAGCCCACACTGTAACTAACTGCACTCGAAAGATATATCCAGGATGTCAAACTGACTCAGCAGCAACAAAAAGACAAAAATAGTTAGAAGCTAAAGCCCAACTATAGGCTACAGATCACAGTGTAAAGTGAACCACCACATCACTGCTGATCCACACAGAAGACAATGAATATAAAGGGAAACTTTGCTGATATGGAACCAGCTGTGTGGCATCACAGCGTGTGCAGATGAACGGTGTTTGGTTTTGCCGCTGCAGCCACCCGACAGGCAGGGATCTCCGGGGAGAAGTCAAACACCGTTTATCTGTGCACACTGCAATGACACACAGCTGGTTGAATATGAGCAAAGTTTCCCTGCTTCCCTTCACTGGTTCCTGTACAGCAGGGTCGGTCTTTGTTTCACTATTATGATTATTACAAAGCCAAAGCAGCATGTGTATACATTCAGTAGGCTATATCTTCAGTAGCTAGCTAGCTAACCCTACACTATTCAGGGTTTGATTTTGGTTTTGGAACAGGGTAGAAACGTATATCTTTTTCCAACCTCTCCAGGTAACGAGTATCATTAATACATGACGTGCCCCAGGCACAACATTTTGCTCCAAATCCACAAAACATTAGAGTCAATGGAGCACAGCTGTGTTGTTGCCGGACGCTGGTCTGAGCTGGCCTGATGCTACGCTATGATTGGTAGTCTGCAACCAGGGGCGGGACTTAGCAAACGCTCAATTGTCATTTTGTAAATTGTTCTGAAAAAATACAAAAGTTACCAAAGTATCAAAAAGTTAGCCTTCCCAAAAAGAACAAAGTGTATGGGGGGAAAGTAGTTAGATATTTACTCGATTGAAATTCTACATTTTTATGACAAGGTGCCAGAAATGGCTATCCAAAAACAATGAACCAAGTATTTACTATTATGGAATGTTAATGTAGGGAGGAAAGAAGCCTAATTTAAATAAAGCACCACTGCTTGATGTTGCTAATCTGGTCCATAAAGGGAAAAATGTTGCAACACCAGTTCATGGTGTTCATGGCTGGTGCTCATTTTCTCAGTTTGTCTATGTATTGTCAGGATTTCTGAACAAATACACTTTCAGAATTGCATCTTGTGTGTGTTTTCTCCATCAAAACACATCCCATGTGTGTGTTTTCATGGTCTAAACACACACATGATGCAATTCTGAAAGTATACGGTGGTGTACATGATGCTCTAAGCTACACAAAAATCACTGGTGCAATTTTTGATTTCATTTTTACAAAATAGGACATGCAATGTGTCACAAAAAGCCTCAGCTGCTGTTTTTTGTTAGCTTTAAGCATTCTGTAAACATTTCATCAGCTCAGGATGGACTCTCTGTTTCTACAGAATCAATAGCAGTGCGATAGCTGCATCCCGTTATTCACTGACAGCCTGCTGGCTACTCAGATCTGGCCAGAGCACATCAGAATGAGAGCTGAATCTCAATAGTCTGCTCCTGCTCTTACATTCGGGGAAAAGAATAACCAGTAATCATGCCTGCCTCTTGGCTTTTCTTATTTTGTGAAGAACCATTACAGAGAAATTGTCCATTAAAGAGAAACATGACCTCGATCCTCCAACGCATTCAGATAAAGCAGGCTGAGGCCTCACAAATGATTCAGTCAGGTCAAGCATCCATGTATTGACACACACAGAGTTTCCTTTGAATCTATAGCTTATAACAAATGAGCGCCAAGGGCAGATGAGTCATGTATTCTAGACTGCACAAGGATGAAAGTACTGCCATGCCTTAAATCACCGTGAAAATACTATTTGGAGTGTTTGATTTTGAAGCTAAAACCAAAGTAAAGGCTGTGGAAAGACTTTGATACACTTCTTTGGTTCAAACCCTTATGAATAACCAACACGCACTCAAGGACATATGCATACACGCCTTATGTAAACTCTGTCTACTGCTCTGCCTCTGTGATGCTGAGGTTCTTTTCTCATCATGTCATGTTTGCTTTTATTGGAGAGTTTTATATGTTGGAGAAAGGATGTAAAAATCCTGATATAGTTCACCATTTTGGGGTTCTGAAAATCAACACTGCAGTATGGAGTGATCAGATCAGTCAAAATCACTGTGTAAATGTATACTTCACAACTCAACAACAAAAGACAGCGCAGAGTCTTCAGGTCTTTGGATCACGTTCGCCCCCCGTGGTGGTCCTGCTGCTGTCTCCCTCAACTTCCCTGTAACATGTGATTGGACTCCAGTCAGACTCATTCTTCTCTCTTTACAGGTTTACAGCTACAGAGAAACAGCCAAAGTGTTTTATAGGTTCTTATCTGCTTCTACCCCTGCAGCAGGAGTCAATCGCCATCTCTTAGATCTGATGCTTATCCACAAAAAGTCAAGAAATAAATGTGCCTCAGTGCCAAGATTAGTGGCTTTCTCTAAAGTTTTGAGTGTGGATTAAAAGAAAGAAAGAAAATAAAGTGATTCTGTTTGCATGTCTGCATGAAATGTCTGACTTTTTTGTTTTAGATCCAACCTCCAAATACAAATGGAAATTCCGAAGTGGAACAGCTTAGCACAAAAGCTGCTGTTTTTGTTTCTGATTAACAGAACAATCTGATAAGTTACTATCTCTCATCACTTTTCCAAAACTTCTTTAAAAAAAAGTCACAAAGAATCTGTTGCCAGGGTCATCCAACACTGTGGTGCTTCATAATTTAGTGCTGCTAAGGCAAGTGTTGATGACTACTGAAGAAAAGTGTACTCATGCACTTTCAACATGACTGCACCACAGTTGTGTAAGATGCAGCCATGACATTGCACACGTGTTGAGTTAAGATCGAAATGAAAGCTGAAATTCAGAATGGGTGTGGTTCAAGGAAGGGCGCCGAGACTAGAGGGGTAGGAAGTTGGGGAGGGGTGCATGGTGAATAGAAGGAGGGTAATCTATGGGGCTCCCTGTGCTGCAAAGCACCACATCCAAAACACAGTCATGAAGGTAACTGATGGTACACAAAGTCATGTGGCAGCCAACTCTCGCTCCCTCTAGCTTCCCCTTGAGGCTGGCCCACACTAAAAGATTTTTCAAATGTGAAAGACCCCAGACATAATGACATGCAATAATAATGTTGAGTTTTGTTCCTATTATAATGTGTGTAGAGCAATCATTTGACTAAATCAGCACACCACACACTAACAGATCCCATTCATGAACAATCAAAGTCCCAACTCTCGGAGCTGGAAATCTTGCAAATCTCTTGTGATCAGACGGAACTTTAGAGTAAATGAACGTGGTGAAAGGCTTGCAGAAAGAGCTGGCTGTTAGTTTTCCCACTAGTTTTTACAGAAAATTCAAGAAGAAAAACTAAGAATATAAATGAAGTCACGGAGACAGCATGAACATGGACTGTGCATGTTACAGGGCAAGTTTAAGGTGAGTTTATTCTGTATCAAATTCCATTTGATATTGCAATCAAAACCTCTGAGACCTGCGGGATCGCTGGTGATCCTCAGTTGTCCTCAGGGCTCCCCCCTCACAACAAGATATTTCATCATAAATATTGAACATGTTTAATATTTCCATTTGAAATTTGTTTAGATAGGATGAACTTCAAAGCTGATCAGGGGATTTATATAAATACTCTTAACATGTGGTACCTCACAGCACAGGAGAATCTGGTGATCTTCAGGACCATTGGAGCTTTGGTAACTGGGTCCAAAATCAGCTTGATTCTCACAAAGTGTATTTCTGGCATAAGCAGTAATGGACTTATTGTATTAAAAGCACTGGAAAAATAAAAAAAATATGACCATCAGACTGCTCCTGATGTTTCCCAATTTGGCGTTTTGGATATATGAGCTGGCAACAATGAATGTTTTTACAGACGTTTAGGCCAATATGTCCAGTTAATGTTGACCCTCTGATGGGGCTAGATGAAAAGTCAGAGGATCACTATAGTCATTACGATTCACCCGCCGGGCACCATGTATAGCTGTACCAAATTCCACAACAATCCATCCAACAGTGAGACATTTCACTTAAAAAAGAAAAAGATCAACCTCATTCTGGCGCTACAGGCAAAGTCATGAAAACCACCAAAGTGATTTCATCTGAGGGGGGCATGACTATCTACACTAAATCTCACGGGAATCCATTCAATAGCGCACAATAGCAATAGGAATCCATTCAGTCCCACTCACTGTAGTGCTGAGAAAAGACGACAAAGTCAGGGGGATTTGTTGTGTGTGAACAAAAGCTGCTCCTAAAAAATGTGGTTCCTATCCATCCAGAAGATTTAAAGATATTCCCCGGTATAAACTGAAGTTTGCAGCTATGGCTCAGAGGTTGAGTGGGTCGTCCACTAATCAGAAGATTAGTTCAATCCCAGTTCGATCCCAGGCTCTTCCAGTCCGCATGTCAAAGTATCCTTGGGCAAGATATTTAACCCGAAATTGTTCCCACTGGCTTTTCCATCAGTGTGTGAGTGCACGTGAATGCTTACAGAGTAGTGGTAGGCATCATGTATCGTAGCCTCTGCCACCAGTGTGTGAAGGTGTTTGTATAAAGGGGTGAATGTGACATATACCGCAAAAGCGCTTTGAGTGGTCGGAAGACTAAAAGAGTGCTATACAAATGCAGTCCATTTTTACCAAATGGTTCCACAACAGGAAGCGTCAGGGGAGAACCAAAGCTATTAGGATTCATCCTCTGGGGACCACGGCTGCCTGTACAAAATTACGTATCGATTAATCTGTTAATTTTCCTGTTTCAGTATAACTGCATTATCACTACAGAAGCATACACTGACTGTGACCCTGTTAGACCAACACATTCTCACCACCAACTCATCAAGTACCAATGCATGGTCAGTGGCCCTGCGTGTCAAACTATTATGCTCTAGGTTCCTCTCTAGTGTCTGTCTGGACACTCAGGGACAGTGTGCTAGTTTCTGCTCATTACATGAATACAGTCTCTGCTCAAATAAAATCAAACCAACAAAGGTTAATTTCATTTTTAGGTTTAAGCAACAAAACTTAGTTAGGTTAAAGAAAAGGGGAAAAAAAGATCATTAAAGGGGTTAAAGATTAAAATAATTATGTTTGACACTAACATGCACTGTGATGTGACATATCATTATGTCACATGACATACCACATGACATAGTATTAAAGTAACTTGTATTTAAACTAACTTGATGAGTCTTCATTTCACATCAGACACAAACAGCACCTCAAAGTCAAAGTCCTGTGTTTAGTTGACCCATCCACTGTACACAGACTTTCTCACTCTTAATACTTTGCACATGCTCTGAGCATCTAATAAAATATAATTTTGTTGACAAAAAAATTTTCATCAACAAGCTTTTTTTCCATGACTAAAATGAGACGATGCCAAGCTTAAATTTGATGTTGATAATAAAAACTAGGTTGAAATTTATGCTTCATTTTCACTGATGAGATGTGACAGAAATGTTAGTGGTGGACTATAGGACACTGAAAGCCAAGAATGGTCGTGCTTGTAATTATCTTCAAATGCCTCATGAGCGACAGGCTGGTAAACTCCAGTAAATAGTCTGTACCAGGATGTTTCGCTAGCCAGCAAAAACACTTACACTGGAGCAGCATCAGCTGTTTGTGTTGTGTGCGTGTTGTGAGCTGTAATTCTGCAGTAAATAACCAGCTGTGTGTCTGACTGTGGGTGAATGGATTTGCGAGGTTTATTAGTTACAACTGTGGCTGTTAGTAGCTTCACCTGTTGGCCGCTGAATGGCAGCAGAGCAAGCAGCCACCGGCCACCAGACTTTACAGCTGATTCCCGTGGGACTCCACTCTGTCCAGACTGTTTCAGAAAGGTTTATGGGTTGATGTTGTTTGACAGGCAGGTATAAGGCACAGTTATCTGTAAGTGTAGCTGTGCTGTAAGTAAATAGTCTGAACTCAGATCAGTTTTCTCTGACAGACATAAAAGTTAAGTTTTAATTACCAGCTCCGAGACATGAGTTTAAACCTCCAGACCATTATGTCGCAGATTAAGAAAGTATTGAGGCTTTAATTAAATTATTTTTCTGCTTCTTAAAAGTGAGATTGATAAATTTACAATGTTTACAATAAACCGAGGTACAAATCCTAGTTGTCTCAGAATAGTTATTTGTGGTGTCAAAGATTTTTCGAGAAATGTTGAGCTTTTTAAATTCTAATCAGTGAGTGTGTCCTTGTAAATCACCTCTTAAACCTGTCAAACACTGCTGGAGAAATGACAGTTTGTAAGTGTGCAGAAATTATTTGTGTTTGCAGAAATACAAATGTTTAAATGGATTTTTATACAGCCTGTCACCTTGATTGTGATTTATTTAACT
>JAPZEB010000025.1:3404893-3419702 GCA_029783705.1 Chaetodon striatus | reverse complement strand
GCTGTTTAAATGTGTAATTAGTGGTAGGTTTTATTTTGTTGAACTATTAATATTGTATACAGAATCTGAATCTCACTCTGAGTTACTGCTGTTGTTCACAAACTAGAAATGAGAGATCATTTTAGTTTTTACTGAATATTTGAAGAACTGTAAAACTATATCACTTATTTTGTTGCAATTCTGTTTTCTTAAATTAATAATATTTTTTTTATTTTTCTACTAATTTCTCATATTATCAAGAATATCGTTATGCCAAAAACACCCTTAAATATTGTGATATAATTTTAAGGCCATATCACTCACCCCTAATTCATATAATTAAAAAAAATCAATACTTGGCACTCACACAAAAATATCGCATCCTGTATCGATTTTTCCCCCATCCTTATCGATTGTGCAGAAAAGTGGTGGCAGTTGGACCTTTCTGATCTTCTCTCGCCCTGATTGACTTTCTTTCTTCCAATGTTGTGTCACGTCTATAAATCCCTATAGTTAACATTGCCGAATACAAAGTTATCATGACTACAGACACGCAGGTTGTGAAAAAAAACCTTTACTGTGGAACATAAAGTAATCCAGATATGAGGAATTGCCACTCACATCCATCCTTCATATTCACACTTCATCCCTCCAATCAGTGGAGGTTTGTCCTCAGCGGTAATCGTCTGTCAGCAGTTGACGGAGGGAAGTCTGTCCTTGCAACGAGGGGGAGCACACGAGGGCAGCAGACAGCCGGACCGTGGCCTCTGCTGAGCCCAGCGACCCTCTCAATGATCAAAACACACTCTCCTTTTTCTACACTTTGTTAAAATGCTGTACATACATAGCCTGTGGACGTTAACCCTCTGTGATGTCTACGTTCAATCAGAGCAGTCCCTCTCTGTCTCTCTCAGTGGACGTTCTCTCTCTTTCATCGCACACTGCAGACACAGAGTGAGAGCACTGTGACCTATAGATCACTGTTGATGTTATCTCTGCCTCCCATGAGGACTTTCACTTGGTCCCTTCTGCTGCCGTGAGCAAGACCCCCACATCCTGACCAAACCCCACCGACAGAACCAGCAAACCAAGTGGGGGCCCCGGATTCTTTTGTTGGCCCTCCAACCTGCACCGGGCCAGGAACTTGCCGTCACGGTGAAGATTTATGGAGCCCCAGCCACCCGGGGGGCAGGTTAACCCCTCCCCACCACCACCACCTCCACCACCACCTCCACCCTGCCACACAGTCAGGAGGAGCTCCTCTTTAAACAATAACATGCACATCGGCTGCGTCTCCTCGGGGACGGAGGACAGCGGAGGAGCGCTGAGCACATCTGTTTGTCTTGACAACTGCTGCTGTCTGCAAGGCCAAAGGAGTGGGAGGGGTGTGGACACAGCAGCAAACGGATAAAGAAGATGTAGTAAGGTGCTAGCAAAGGCAAAAAAAATGTTGGAAAGGGCTGCACATTCCAGAAATCTAAAGCCCAGTTCAGACCAAACATTCACGAAAAAAAAGATGAGCTGAAACACACAACTACTTGCAATGCACCGTTCTGCAACGTTCAAGCACATACAGTGAGCAGCAGTGACCCACCACCTGACATCAGAACACCATGAGGATGGAAAAAGAGGGCTCGGCAGAGACGACTGGCTGTTGAAACAGGTTTTACATTCTAAAACCAGCCGCCAGCGATTTGACCAGCTGACTTGTAGGTGACACCATCAGCCAACTTGTGTCGAGCTCAGACCGTCCAGTTCACACCGCTGCAACTTTTCTCTGTCTTGTTCTAAAATGGTTTTGTCTCGTTGCAAATCTTGGGTCTGAACTCAACTTAACGGACCCGAGTCCGTTAATCCAATTTTTGGAAGAATACATTTTTTCAGCTTTTAAACATTTTTTTTTTTTTAGTTTTTTAGGTGTTTTTTTATTGTGTAAAACAGAAAAGAAACAGAATCTGAGTGTGTGTCTCAACTGGGGTTTTTACTACAGTTTGCGACACACGGCCTCATCTGTTTATGATTATCTCTGTGCGTTGTCATGGAGATATTGTACACAAACCAACTCCACAACAGTTTCAAGGCTTGGGGTAAAGCGGCATGCCCAAAAAAAAAGCCTACATTTCTGGTTGGAATTAGAAACACCTCACTGTTAAGTATTAAGCATTATGAAAGATTATTATGTTTATGGATTTGTGCAAATATTGCAATGCCAACTTTCTCAAGAAGGTGGTTGAAGGAATGTAAGGTGGGGCTGTGTTCACACTGTCCAACAAGTCTGTATGCTATCAACTTTAACTTCATTATTACATCATACAAAGAAAGGCAGAAGTGGAAGAGATAAGGGGACATGTTGCTCATGTCACTTGTGACTCAGAAATATTACCTTTGGCCTAGAAACAAGCAGGTTTCACACCAGACAGAGTTTTCTGTTGCGCGAGCTCTGTAAAGGCGCCTAGAACTCCCCACCTGTGTGACAAAACGCATTATTGCACATGATGCCAGATGTGTCATTTCGCATTATGTAAAATGTGTCATTTCATATGATCTTGCGGGTTTTGCCTGGTGGGTGGACGGGGAGCTCCCGCAGCTGACGACACTAGGGGCTACTTAACACCTTTCATCTGCACACATTCCCCACATCGCAGTGACACAGCCCCGGTTGAAAATCAGCCAAGTATCTCTTATGGATCAATCCAGTTCCAACAGGAAATAGATCCCATGAAAAAAGTAATGATAACATTTCATCGGACCTTTAAGTGATTCTCTGATGTTCCTGAGCTATAAGTGTAACACAGAGCAGCAGCCAGTGTGGTGAGACGACTGCAGCGTAACTCCATTACCTCACATATAATCAGAGTACGGACAGCTGACTGGCTGATTAATGGCCTCAGCCTGGCTGGCATGCCTGGATATAGATGCCGCCCGAGAGCAGAGCTGCTATTAGTGGCGCTTGCGATATGAGGTTAGAATAAACAGAATCAACAGGCCTGTCAACAACATGGCCGCATCCGAACCGAGTCGGCCTCCTGCTCACCCAAAACCATCTGGTTCCAGAATAGGAGAGTATGAACATATATAGTCTGTCTGAGGGGGAGCGCAGACGACTAAATGTGGGCGAAATTGGAATTTGTTTTCTATTCTTGTCAGTCACCAGGTTATTAACCCGATGTGTTTAGAAATAGTGGTTAAATGGTGGTTAAATGCATAGCAAGGGTCGTGTTATTTCAGGGGTTAGTGGAGATATACTTTCTAACAATCTGTCAACAACTGAAAACTTCAGTCTTCTCTTCTTATAAAACAGTAAAAAAAAGCAACAACAACAGAAAATGATGAAAGTAGGTCTGCCGCGTATTGATTCTGTGACATTCACCGATGATAAGAGTTTAAGCAAATATTGACGTCGAGAGTTATCTCGAGCACTTTTTTTGATTCGGTGTGCACACAAAGGTCATTCAAATGAGAATCCTGATTCACCTCAACTTGAACCACAACTGGTATTTATCTACGCAGATTCAGACCTAACGGCAAACAAAGGCCATAAGTATGGTCTAGTCACAAGCTTTTTGCTCGTACTTATGTCAATGCAGAATCCTGAATTTCTTCCAAAACGCCTGCAGACAGGGGCAGCTGACTTTCCTTTCAATCTGTTGTTATCTCCAAGATCACAGCGTCTGGCAAGAGCGAAGCCGAGTGGTAATGTCTCCTCAGTAAAGATGGCATCAGCACAGGCTGACGGCCTTTCAAAGTATTTTCCACTTAATTATCTTTGAGCTGTCCTTTCATGTGGAAGTCATGAGAGGGAAACTAGGAAAAAAAAGAGCCATAAAACTGGTCAAACTGAAAATGATATTCTACACTGAGGCTAATAAGGGCTTGTATTTCCCAGCAGAAGATGCCCCTTTTGCCTATTTTTGCAGCTTTCTATTGTAATCTTTTTTCTTGTTATGCAATATTAAAATTTATAGCTCATATGTTTTGACACAATAGGATTATAGATGCAGTGTTCTTGCTGTTTTGAGACAAAAGCCAGCAAGATTGTAAAACTGCTCCAAGATATGAGTGCAATAAAATAGGACTGCTCAAGCAGTGTTACATGACAATTTGACACTCATTAAACTGCTGAAAAATACTTTCTACACGCATCCTACATCTGTCGCATTCCCCAGTGCTTCATTATAGGCAACATCCATCCCACACACTGGAAGATCTCGGCTGAACCTTGCACTAGAAAAAGCCGGAGGTCAAAGCCAAGTTGACCGAAACGACCTCGGCTGACCAGAGTGACGAGTGAGGACCGTGCCGGCTCTGTCCTGTGGTCAGGGAGAGCCGCTTCACTTTGGTAACAAGGGGAAAAGCTTATATCCTGAGTGAGCGCTGCGGGCGCTCAGCACCAGACAATTATCTGCGACCCCACAATGTTCCATAATAACAACGCCAACAGGCTGGAAGAAGAGGAAATGAAAGTAAGTGGAAAGTTTCTTTTTTTTCTCTTTGGGACATAAAAATGATTCTGCAGTTCAAAAATAAAAGAATTCCGACCAAATAAACCGAGCAGATATGTGATACTGTGAGCGTCATTCCTCCGCATCGTCAGACAATGAGGGCAACGGCAGGAGCACACACTTCATTCAGGTTTCACTGAATGTTATTTAGCAGACGCATCGCAGCTGTAATTCTAAAAATAAGGTCACACACATGGAACATCAATGTGTGCTGTCAGCCCAGTCACCAGATTACATGTATACAAGCTGAGTTTCCCATCAGGGGGAGGAGGGGATGGTGAATAGTGTGACACCTGGGTGACATGGCTTCTAAGAAGCAGACAGCAGCAGAACAATGTGCGAGACCAACAAACAACAAAATGGGGTGTTTTCCATCGAAATGTCGAGACACTTCCAGCCATATGACAAAACCAGGTATTTTAAGCCACAACATGATGTTTTCCTAACACTAACCTGGTGGTTTCTGTGTCTAAACCTAACCCCACATCAGGCACACCGTCACGACATAAAACTGAATAATGACATGTTAAGATTCAACATCTCCACTACATATCAAAGTATAAATTTAACTTATGAAATGTACAAATTTAACTCTGTTTTAATGCCAAAATTTATTCTGGCGATGAGGTTGGTGCTGCTTAAAGCTAGGGTAGCCAGAAATCTGGGAAAGGCAAAAAACAAATCAAGAAAAAATGGCTGAAGTTGAAAATACACCCCCCTCCTGCAGATCTCCCGTCTGTCCTGAGCCATTCCCACCAGATGACCACGGGCATATGCAGGAACTTCACATAGTAACCCACTGTTACCCATTTATTGATATATTAGATCTTATTTCATCTTAAGTTTGCACACAGCTCATATGTTCAGCCCTTTCACCGCTCTACCTCTGTCTGTTTATCAGACCACAAATGAAACTAGAATAAGCTAGTTAGCCATCCCACTCTCCCTCCACCTCGCTTCCCGCCACTGGACTGCTTCCCTGGCAGGGCTGGTGGCCAGCGGCAGCACCAGGTCTTATCTGTGTAACGGCAGCAACAGAAAGTTTGCCATCAGATGCGGAGTCAGGTTAGCTAGTCCCCGCGGAACTGAGGTTTGTGCAGGCTAGATTCAGGTTGTTCTCCTGTTTCCTCTTCTCTAGACCTGTTGCCTGCTCTCCTGCCAGCGAGGTGGTCTGTAGTGGTGGAGAGTGAGGCAGAGGACACACCTTTGGCTCTATTCAGCAGAAGGCTAAATTATTAGCAACATTTTCTGTCCATCTCTGAACGCTTCTCCAACATCCATGTTTTCACTGACGACACGTGCATCTGCATTTGTTGAAAAGCCAATAAAGATGTCTCTGAAATAACCTTTGATCAACAAAAGTGGCCTGTTGCTGCCTAGATTTTCAAAAGCCTAAAAACACAGCCAAGACTAGGTGCAGCAGTCTAGTCTTCTCTCAGACCACTTCAATTACAAAATGCTCAACGTTTATCATAGGACGTTTGCCCGAGCTTTCACATGGTTTCCTTGCTTGTCAAAACATGAGTCTGGAGCTTTGTTTAAATAATCATTCTAGCTCAAACACTGGAGGTTAACAAGCAAAAACTGGTCAAACCCAGTTTTTCCTATCTGAGGTATTGGTTTAGTTTGTTTTATTCTTTCATAAATTGAACAACACAATGTAAAACATGGACATGCCCCATGCAGCTACAAGGGCTTTAGGTTATTGTTGGTCTTGATTAGAGCTCTAAACAATTTGTTGAATAACTGATTTTTTTTATTCCAGTCCTTTCACAGTTCATGTTGAGTTTACTTTCAGTTTCAGGCAGACTTTGGATTTATTATTTTGGTTTCAACGGCGCACAGCTACAAGTATTGATTTGACATGCCGATGCACTACTGCCACAGTGATACTTTAACTGTCCTTGGTCTTTGTCTTGTACAAACACACATAACAGCCCCATTAAAAACGTGATTTATGAATGTGAAAATGTCTGAGAAATCTCTTAATTCAACTCACGCAGTTTACACATTTAAAAAAAAAACAAAAAACAACAACTTAGAACATCCAACCATCCATCCATTTTCAACCGCTTATCCAAAGCTGGGTCTCAGGGGCAGCAGGCTGCACAGTATTCCAGACATCCCTCTCCCCCGCAACGCTTTCCAGATCCTCCTCGGGGATCCAAGGTGTTCCCAGGCCAGATGAGATATGTAATCCTTCCAGCATATTCTGGGTCTGCCCTGAGGCCTCCTACCAGAGGGACGTGGTCGGAATACCTCTAATGGGAGGCGCCCAAGAGGATCCTGATCAGATGCCTGAACCACCTCAACTGACCCCTTTCAGCTCTACTCCAAGCTCCCTCCTGATGTCCAAGCTCCTTACCCTATCTCTAAGGCTGATCCAGACACCCCACAGAGGAAACTCATTATGGACGCTGTTATCTGCGATCTCATTCTTTCAGTCACTACCCAGAGCTCATGACAATAGGTGAGGGTTGGGACGTAGATGGAACAATACATTGATGGTTTTGCTTTCCAGCTCAACTCTCTTCACCACAACAGTCTGGCAAAGTGCCCGTATCACTGCAGACACAATCCACCGTTTTTCTGCAAAGAACCATGGCCTCAGACTCAGAGGTGCTGACTCGCATCCTGACTGCTTCACACTCAGCTGCAAACTGTCCCTATGCATGCTGGAGGTCACGAGGTGATAAAGCCAACAGAACCACATCATCTGCAAAAAGCAGAGATACAATTCTGAGGTCACCAAACCTGACCCCTTCCTCACCCCGTCTGCGCCTTGAGATCATGTCCATGAATATCACAAACAGAATCACAGACAAGGGACAACCCTAGTGGAGGCCAACAGCCACTGAGAATGTGTTTGACTTTGTGTCAAGTATGCAGACACAGCTCCCATTATGGTTATACAACGACCAGATGGCTCGTAGCAGCGATCCCGGTACTCCGTATTCTCGCAGTACCCCCCAAAAGACTCCTCATGGGACGTGGTTGTAAGCCTTCTCCATGGCTAGTTACTACAGTTGTTTAAAATTACTACGTTTAAGACGTAATACAAAATTTGGCCAACAAAAACAAAACCAAGGGATGCCTTTTGTGACTAACAGACAAGCTTAGCTAAGCATCGGGAACACCCCAGTTTCCTCCATAGTCTGGCCGGTGTGCTGCAGTCGGCTCCCTGGGATGGACAGTCTGGGAGCCGCACGCTTTGCTGTAGGATTTAGGGAGTGGAGGATGAAGTTGTTGGAAGGTAAAACTACAAATGACAGACTGGCTCGTTACCAGGGGGTTTGCAAACTAACAACTATCAGGACCATGCTTCCTCCACTTCAGAAGTGCAGCTGCAGGCTACCAGTAGGCTACACTGTGTCATCCTTAAGTGTTGTTAAAAATAAAGATAAAAAAGGGAGAATTGCTGAGCCCAAGTCATAAAATGATCAGGACAACCCTGCTGTTTATTCTGACACCATGTTGGCTAAAATGTTAGTGACCCTTCCATGTAAACAAGCACAAATGTAAACAAAACGGGCAAAATCAAGGTCAGCAAAATATTGTACAATAAGTCAATAACCATTATCATGACAGGCCTACATAATCATCACAATAATAATGTCTAATATGCCCTGTGCCGTGGCGGTGGGAGATAAAAATGCCTCCAGCGCATGTTAGAAGCAGAGTGGTGCCATAGACTCTATGGCAATCATGTTGGGCAGTTCTTGGCGAGACAGTTTAAAAGCATTGCTTCTGTTTAACCAGTTCTCAACTTTGAGCCAAAACTTTGTGGACTAGACGGCGGGCAGCTTGATTTGCCACTAACACAAATAAATGCTGGTGCAGGCCACAAATAAATACCTCTGTTCCGGTGTGCTGTGTGGCAGCTGAGCATCTGGCACGTGTATCAGTTGAGCCAACACACACAGGACGAGTCGATTTTAAAAGATGCCGAGCTACGACTGTAGAAACACTGTGTCCGGCACATATTTTTCATTTCTGCTTTTATAGTGATGCTGCAGGACGTCGCTGCTTTAGAGCCGTGACTATATACAGCTTGTTGCTGTGAGAGCTCCGGGTTAAGACCACAGCTCTCTGGAGACCAAGGCCTCTCACATCTGCACAGCTCCAAACCAGCTGCATGTAACTCAAAAATAATTGCTTCCTCCACAACGTCCAGGACAGCATGATGTGTGTGCTATCTTGTGCGCTCCTCCCTGCAGGGATGGCAACTAAATCAACATTTTACAACCATTTATCATCAGCTGGCTTTGTAGTTTTTTGTTAGTATTATCTGAGTGACACATGAAAGAGGAAGAGGAGGGACTGTTGGTTTGGAGTTGGAAGGTAGTGGAGTTATACTGGCAAAGGACTCTAACATTCAATATACTTATCACTGAGAACACACAAACAACACCATCACTGTTACAAGTGAAATATGTAAAAACATGTAGAGCTCTGTCTGATCACTTGTGAAGAGGATGATGTCTTTGGAAAGTTTCTACTGACTTTTTACTACTTTTCCACCAGGAAAAGTGGTCACTTTTCAAGTCCATAGTAAACATCATAAATCCAAGCTGACCACAGCTACAGTGCTCCATGAGGGAGCAAACTCTATGCTAACTTTGTAAAGCCACATTCACTCATTTTAAAATGGTCTTTTAAAACAAAAATTATCCCCATACACATGAGCATTTTAGCACCAATTTAGAAAAAAATCTCCGTACATACAAACGCCTGAAAACGCATATTACATGAACCATTTGCTAAACTAGGAATGTGTGCGTCGATGTTAACAGAAAGCAGATTGTCCACTATATGGTTGGTTGCTTGATAACAGAAAGTACTACAGAGATGGCAAATAGTAAATGATAAATGGACAAGCACTTGTATAGCGCCATTCTGGTTTTCTGAACCCTCAAAGTGCTTTATCACCAGTACATGTTGGTATCTTGCCCAAGGCTAATTTGACATGTGTACTGAAGGATATTAAGATTGAACAGCCGATCTTCCCACTAGGGGATGACCCACTCCACCGCCTGAGCCAGAGTAAGACTTAAAGTAAGACCAGAAACAACTCTGGCAGTCAAGGTGGCGGAAAACAAATGTGGCGCTGTTGCACATCAAGTATGGCAATCTTGTAGTACCCACACAAGAAGGATAAAATCACAAAAGGTATGTAGACCTAGCTGAAATGTTTTGGCTTGACATGTCATGACTAATAAGACACAATCTCAGGAAGTGAACGTGGGTGTCTGTGTCATTGTTTCTAAAAGTCTGCTTCTGCCCGTCCATACTGAGACACAACCCTGGAGTTTTCAAACTAAAATGGGTCAGCGGTGTTTTCAAAGGTCTGTTTAAGGGATTCCAAAACACCAGAGTAGTGTGGACGCTCGGTCTAAACGTGGCAATAGTTGTGCATTTTAAAACGAAAACGTGTAACTCTGGATGTAGCCTAAGCCTACAGAAAAGTAAGTGTTTCTTGGGGTGTTTTTTATTAGGAACAATTGCGTCGTGCCCAAGCACAACACCCCCCCCACTCAGCTTTCACACTAGTAATGCTGTTCTATGTATGTTTTATTGTGCTACCATATAGAGAAGGGCACTGAGAAATGGACACTGCTGTTGAAGCTCTGCTCCTGGGCAGAGGAGGAGCCACTGCTGTCAAGCGCGGAGCTCCCTGTCTCCCTCTGGAGCTCTGACTGTGGGTCAAAGGTGATAGCAAAGCCAGATCTGGGTCTGTACACAGTGGGCTGCACTGCCATCCGATAAAGAGGCATCAATAATGAATTGACACTGTTTCATAACCGGTTAATAACTCCTTACTTGAGAGCACCTTTCCAAGTGGACTCTGACATGGATGGACATACTGTGCCTGGGTACAGAACACACTAATCAAATCAAATAGACCTCAGGGTCAAGTGTACTCAAATCAGGGCCTCAATCCAGGATGTAAAAGCCCTCTTAATCAAATGATTCGGGATCAGTCTCACTATAACAAGTGCTCTTCCAAGCACTGCCAACAACACAAGGGAATGTCAGGGGGAGCTGTTTCTAAATGATACAAAGTGCAGAAACCACACAGCAGAAACTACCATGAAATAAAACAGCAAAAACAATGTTAAAAAAATGTGTGAAATGTGAATAAACTAGGAGCTGTGAATACCTATGCCCTTTTATGAGGGCTGTGTACATTAGTGTGAGTGTCTTGTGCTGGTACCGTGAGCAAAGCGGTGGACCCAGTAGTAGCAGAAGTCAACGCCAAGAAAGGTGAGCCACCAGGTCCAGGCAGAGTCCCACGGCAGCTCTATTAGGCGGTACCGTTCCCACACGTACATGTAGGCAGTCAACTCGCAGCCTCTCATAAACAGCCTGGGGGAGGGATGGTCAGAGCTCTGTGTCAGTCCACAGTGTCCATGTCAGTACAATATGTTCATGTTTCAGTTCATTTGTGTATCTTGTGAGATAATAATTGCCAGACACCTTGGTATTGTCAAAGCACTTACACTACTTTGAGGGCATCTTCTTCACAGATACCTGATAGTTTCTGATAGACGATGTTGTATTTACATCTTTACAACAAGGAGCACTGTGTTTTACTGTCTTCTTTTTAATAGATTTAGAATTTTAGCACCATTTTCGGAGAATATTAAATCACAATATAGAATAAATGTTTTGGGGTTCTTTTGTTTGTTTTATTAACCTGAGATACAAAGTATCTTTTTTCAACCCATTTTTTTTCCACACCATAGACTTTATTAAAAGATGGACGACGTGACAGCTCCCCAAAAGTAAAGCCAAAACATTTTGATTGCTCCCTGGTGGCTGGCTACGGTATAGGTCATAAACCCCACCCCTCCATGTTAGCGGATGGGACATGGACCAAAGTAAAATCAAAATACACACCAAATAATTTTTTCCCAAAGATTTTTCTGTTATTTTGGGATGTTCAAGTGTTCCTTTTTCTTATAAATTCGGTTAAATAAGTTATTTGATGCAATAAAAAGGGGTGTGGCCTCATGATTGACAGTGATGTGTGGCAGTCTTGGTTGGACATTTGTATGGGCGGGAACTCGATACAGCGGAGACCGTTACGACACAGACTCTGGCTGTGTAGTAACATGACATCACCAGCACAAGATGGCAGTCGTTGCGTCGTTCATCCTAACATACAGTCTATACAAAAGCACATCAAGCAGCAGCAAAGTGCGGCTTGCCACAATTATTACATTCGTCTGTGGCCAAAGGGCGTGCTCATGTGTTTCAGGTGGGATGGCATTTTTTGTAACATAGGTCAACATGTCACAGGAGCTTAAGATCTCTGTTTACTGATTGGTTGTGGGTATTCTCTGGCCAAAATTTGCCATCGCAGCGATTTATAGCTATTGTGTGGCAGCACAACGCAGGCCGCACCTCACCCCTTGGTGTGCTTTCAGCATACGGTACCAACTCTCTGTACTGTACATACACCTTGTACCACTTTCTGTTGCTCACCTTACTTTGGACGAGGTAATGGTCTTTTAAACAACAATATTTAATGTTACAGCAACCATCTTCCCTTTATAATGCTACATGGCTCCTCGGGCACCACATTTTTCATCAAAGGCAGCCATGATAATGATAAAAATATCTGACAAATAAGATAAAAATTAGGACTGCACAGTAATATTGTCAAGATAACAGCTTTAAAATGAAATATCTGAATCGGCCAACATGCTTTTTCTAATTTGCACAATACATAAATATTACATACATTTAAAAGTAGTGTATTTCATGCCTCCATTTCTTGGTGGGTCATCACAATAAGAGTATGCATGCATAATTCCAATACAGACAATACAGAAGAGATTTGATGATCAGTAAATTAGGTGGGGAAAAAAGTGGATATATCAAAATCAGTATAGATTATCAGTCAAATGAGTTGTTACATATCGACATATCGGATATTGGCAAAAAATCCAATATCATGCATCCCTATAAAAATCAAACCAAGTAGCCCATGCAGCACTGCTATCTTATCATATCATACAGTATGACCCGAAAATGAGCTGCCTGAACACTCACATTGGGAGTCTGGAGATCATTCCAGCAGATACGGAGGTGAGTCCATCACTGATGGTGACCACTGGGGCTCCTGTCTTCAGCAGGCCCACCACCAGCTCCAGCACCATCAGCCCGACGAAGAAAGGAGTGGCCTGCACACACACACACACACACACACACACACACACACATGAAATCATGATTCAGCACTGTTACCGTTACAAACTGTGAAAACAAGACACTTTCAAGTGCGCTGTTGCTTTTAGCAGTTGTGTTGAGCTCGAGTATTTGTCTTGGCAGACGAGCTAAAAGCTTGCAGGACTTTCATGTCTTGTGATCCATGATGTTTGTTTCACTGTACCAGACTGAAGCTAAAGCCACAATGTATTGGCAGACGGGACATCACAAACATTTGTCTGAGCAGAGCTGCACTGGAGGAAGAAATGATATCATTAGTTGATTTAAACATCAGTGCTAACAAACCACATATTTTTTCTTTTTGAGGGTGTCAGGTGGAAGCCAAGCAAAATAGAACAAGGAGACAGAGATGTTGTGCTGTAAAACCTCAATGTCTTTTTGGATGAGATACAGCAAAACAAAGTCATCTATCGTCAAGCTAGTTAGCCTGTTAGCTACATGTCTTTATCGCTACACAGGCTAGCAGGTAAAGCATACAAGCTAGCTGACCTTTCACGAATAATTAGGTCTAAGAAGAAAATCATTGATTGTAATTATTTTTTTTCAATTTATATTTTACTCACAGGTCTATCTCTGCTACCCAAGTTTGCTAATTACCAAATTGTTCTTCCAGAAGGCTCTTCAGCTCTGCATGCTGCTTGTTAAATTTGGAAATTTGGAAAACACCCAAAATACAAATTAAACGCACATTTTCCCCACAAATACAACATGCTAATATTATTAGCACAAGCTTACGGCATTTTACTTTGTAGAAATTAGTCATATAATGTTTAGATAGTTAGCCTGTTAGCTAAATGTCATTATGGCTACTCAGGCTAGCAGCTAAAGTGTGCAAGCTAGCTGACCTGACTGAATCCATGGATGTATGAAGGGAAATGGACACAGCGTTGCAAAAGTTGCTCAGTGGCTCATGAATCCAAAAAAGTTCAAATTCTCAGGCAGAAAATTACTTGCATCTTCCGCATTATTGGGTCCATATAGCAAGCGCACTAGAGACTTAGCTGGCCATGGGGCAAAACTTTGGTTTAGTGCTCCGCTACCTTGACTGGGGATAAAAATGATTTAATCATGCAGCTCCTCTAGACTTTCAAAATGTTAATAGATCAAAACGTGAAACAAGTCTTTTCGTGGGGGTTGTGAGGCTCAAAAACTGTATCCACTAATTTACAGGTTTCTTTCACAATGTAAGTCCATGAGAAAAAGCCTTTTTGGGCCCCATGGCATCACGTGACAGACCTGGAAGTTGTAATTCCAAGGTTTTTCCATAATATCAAGTTGGCTTCAAAGTCCCACACACTTCCTAGAGGTCTGTTTGAAACATTGTTTTGTCATTGAAATTAGGAATAAAATGCTGCACTGCAGTTTTTAAATTCATCTAACATTGACCCAGATCTGAAAGTAAACATATTTACAGGCCTACACCCTTTGACTTAGTAATCAGGAAGGTTTCACGCCATCCTTAGAGGTGCTCCGAGTGTCATCTTAACATTATCTATGCAGAAAATTAATAGGACTTGCACTTCTTGAACCCTGTTTTCCCTAAATCATTTCACTTTGTATTTCTTTATGCGTAAATATGTAGTTTAAGGGTGCAAGGTCCATTTTAAAGTTGGCACAACAATAAAGAAGAAATCAAAACTTTTGTTTTTCAAAAGACTGTCCTCCAGGCTGATGCACATCTTGTGTCAGCATGATCCGGCCTGCACAAAGTTGATTTTATTTTTCTTGACTTTGTTTAATGCTATTACAAGTAACTTAAATTAACTGATTTAAATTAGATTAGGAAATTCATTTTCGTGAAAAATAACTTGCAATTTTCTCTGTGTTTCCAAATTTAAACACATGTTGCAGCCATATGGCAGACCAATTTGTGACCCATCAAGACAAACATGCATAGGATGTTTTTCATTTTGATTTGCAGCTTTTTTTGTATGAGATGCCACATGATTTTCCTTTTTTTTTATGAAAGAAGAAATAACATAGCAAAATTCTACTTTCCAAAAGTTGCAAAATATAAATTACATTTAGTAACTAGTTATGACAAAACAAATGATAAGTACTACTCAAACAGTCAGTGAAGGGCCTCTACTTCT
>JAPZEB010000025.1:3392936-3404793 GCA_029783705.1 Chaetodon striatus | reverse complement strand
AGTTATGACAAAACAAATGGTAAGTACTACGCAAACAGTCAGTGACGGGCCTCTACTTCTAACTGTGCTGGAAACATGTAATAACCTCTTAATGGGTCTGTCAAACATGGAACAAATTAGTGAGGGACGAGGTTAGCAAACAGGTCACGACTGCGACTTCAGCGGCGTGTCAGACCTGCTGGTTAGCTTTAGCTTGAAGGCGCTCATTGACCAAGTGACTGCAGTCGTAACCGGGACACATGGCCCCGCCAAGAGCGAGGAATGAAGGGCGTGACGAAACCGCAGAGGAGCACATCTGCAGGTGGGGAGGGAGGAAGTGTGTGTGTGTGTGTGGAGTGAAGTGAGAGTGAGTGTGCATGCATGTGTGTGCATATCCACATGTGAATGCTTCCACTTTAGCATGCAGGTGTGTGATGTGAGTGTGTGTGTGCACAAGCAGAGGCGAGAGCACCACCAGGGACCTGCGATCACACGCAACGCTCCCAACATCTGGCAGCAGACTGCAGAACTGCAGCCAACAAATGGGCTCGCAGCGCAGGCAGTCCTCCTCCAAACCCGCTGAGAGGGAGATTATCATTCTGGACGCCGGTCTAAAACCTTCCCTCCTTTTTTCTCTCCTGTCTAGCAGATAGTTTTACCTCTGCAGCCCCACGTTCTTGACAGCTCGGGACGAAATTATTCGCCAGGGCAAGCTGATTCTCATGCTGTGCAGAAAAAGAAGGCGAGGGGAAAAAGCGTGTCTATGTTTTTATCCCTGTCTCCATTTTTATGCTCATTTCTTTTCCTTTATTTGATGTTACTGGTCTCCGTTTTTCCTCCGCTTCAGTAAGATATTTTAGTCCCTTTTTGATCTTGCATTCACCGAAAACGTCTTTGCTTGTGTTTTTTATCTTTTTGCAAATAAACTAAAAATCACACCAAACAAAGCCTACTTTATACTGCAGCATACTTGCATCCTGTGTGGACCTTTTGTTGTGGCATCTAATAATTTTATTTTATTTTGAATTCGGCCTTGCGTGGAACATGACATTTGTGGACCAGATGTCTGCATTTTCCCCAAACAGACTTTTTTTATAAGGTCACGGATGACTGATGTTGGCTGACAACATGCAGGCTGACAATACACTTTTATCACTGCTGTCTGACAAAAAAATATTGTGTTTTCATTCAGATCACTGCATAGCTGAGAGACCTGGCAGCTTCCCACAAACCCATAATTCCAAACAACTCTAAAATTAGAGGATTGTGTTTTGTTTTTCTAATTAATTTGGCCCGTCAGAATCAGAGAACAGAATAATTAATGACACATCACAAACTGTAAACAGTGCTGAGTCACACACGCCCATGCAAACTTTTATCACCATCGAGCCCTGCAGCAATAACAAATTTGTTTAATCACGTTTGGTAGTGGATTATAAGGACTCCTGCTGTGGGGGTAATTGCTCTCCTCCCCTGATGTGCCTCATAAAACCTCATAACAAACATGTGCTGTTAAACCTGCACCAGACATTCGCTGCAATAAATGGTGACTGAGACACTGTAAACTGACAGTGAGAAGCAGAACAAACCCCAAACTTGTTTTTAAATTGTGCTTTAAAGGTCCAGTGTGTAGGACTTAGGGGTATATATTGCTAGAAATGGAATATAATGCCATTAGTATGTTTTCAGGAGTGTATAATCTCCTGGAAATAAAAATAATTTTGTTTTTTGTTTTTGTAGAATAGGCCATTTATATCTAATACGGAGCGGATCCCATGGCTCTATTTAGAGGACTGGATACAGCGTTGGAGGGGGCGCTCTGCTCAATCCTATGAAAGTTGCTCTGTGGCACATTAAGTAAAAAAAAGCTTGATTTTCGTGGTATGAAATTATTCTGATGATTGGCACTGCTTCTGCATCATTGGGCCCATAGAGCAAGCGCACTAGAGACTTCCACCTGCTGAGCCAACTACTTCCAGTTTAGCCCTCAGCTAACCTGAATGGGGATGAAATGATTCAATTTTGTGCCTCTATCATTCTTCCCAAATGTTATTGGACTGAATGGATTGAATCCTGATAATGAAATGAGTCATTTCACAGGAGCTGTGACGCTCAAAAAATAGATCCACCATTTTACAGATGTCTCTTTATGGGAAAAAGTATTTTTGGGCCACAGGGCATCACGTGGTGGTTGTAATTCCACTGTGTGGCCACTACAAGAATTGCCTTCAAAGCCCAGCACACCTCCTGCGGGCTTGGTGGGTCCTTGGATCGCCATGTTGCACCGCCAGACAAACCAAACACTGGCTCTTGACAGCTCTTGACAACTTGTGTTTTTGTGTCGGTCGCCATAGTTGGCAGATCCTCCGCAAAGAAAGTGTCAGAAAAACACAGATTTTTTAATGTAGAGTATTTTTTAGTGTTTTGACCGGTTCTAATCACCTTGTCCCTTTGTTTTGGAGAGGAAGAGACCTTTGCGGATTATTTGGCTCCTAGTAAAAGCCTTCTGAATGTCTGGATCTTAAGTTATCAGAGACAAATAGGTGAGCACACATTAGCAAGTGCTGGGCTTACCATCTCAAAAATGCCAAACAGCCTCAGAGAAACACTAATTTGTAATGTAAAACTTCTTTACTCAGTGGTTTTACTGGTTTTACTGGTTTTAATCACAGAGTTGTTTTGGAGAGGAGGAGACCTCTGCAATACCACTGCATTCCCCTAAATCTGACACACTGAGCCTTTAAGTAGAAAAGGAAAACTATTCAGTCGCATCTAGATGTCTCTCTGAAGTCTGACTACTACTCTGAACTGAGAAAGACTTGTTTCAGAAACTATGCACGTTAGTACTGGAAATGATTTAACTGTGTTTTGGGTGCCACTAAAAATTATTTTCATTGTAAATTAAACTTTCCATTGTTTTCTTGATTAATCAATTAGTTGTTTGGTCTATAAAATGTCAGTAAATGCTGATGATGTCCTGAAATGTCCTGTTTTGTCTGCAGCCCACAGATAATTAGTTTACTGTCAGAGAGGAGTAAATAAACCAGGACATATTCACATTTTAGAGGCTGGTCAGAGAAAGTCAGAGAATTTTGATGCTGTCTTTTGAAAAAAATACTCAAACCGATTAATCTCCTCTCAGGTGAACACCAAATAAATTAAGAATTCAAATGTGTTATTTCCATGGCCAAGGACACTTCGATCAGTATTTGTGAACATGAGCTGCTCTCTGTCAAAGCCAGGGAGCAGAGAAGTCTTAAATTTGTGATGTTTAAGGGTATGAAGTTTGAAGCTGCTCCACGGACAACAAAAGGTAGCCTGCTTTGTGGACCCACAGAGGCTTCTTTTTATATCCACATTAGCTTTATTCTGTTAGTGTTCTTAGTTCAGAAACAGAAAATATACCCAAATACTCAGAACATTTTCCTGGGTGCTCTCAGTCAGTACGTTTACATGCACAGACAAGTTGAGCTACGATTACAGCTCCACTAGTCCATTTAATTGGACTACTGTCCTTGTCCCAGGATACAAGCACAGGAGGGGAATCAATTTGTTGACAGAAGTATGTCCGACTCTGCTACAATAGGAGGAGATATGTCCCCTTTCAGCTTGTTAGTATATGACCTTTTTCCAGTTGACCTATTACATCACAGACCAAACAATCAACAATCAAGTTAGCTACGGTTGGCTAACGGCAAACTGGTACCATAATGGACAACTTTACAGTTCTGTACAAGGAGACACAAAACAAACTGTGTCTGCCTGTCCTTCCAAAAATGCACGGCTCTGGATGTAGATTTCTCCATGTTGTTACTGGCTTCTTCTTCTGTTACACATTCACTGCTATTGGACTTCTGGGTCAAAGCCGGGCGGAAACTGGAGCATGCTCAGAGCGCCTCGGCCAGTTTGGGTCTGATTGACTGTATATGCAGGAGGAATTTGACTCCCCGTCACATTGTCTGGGTGTGTTAGTCCCACTTTGAGAAATCCGATTTAGTACAATTTCAGTCAGACTAACATGTTAACATGTATTTTAAAAGTCCAGTATTAGTTGACACACCTCAACACCTCAAATCGATTTTCTCTAATGTCATGTAAACACACTGAGTGTCATCTAGAACAGTGGCGTTTCTTTAGGGACCCATATTCTTACCATTGTAGACTTTGGTAGATTTTGAAAATGGGTGTATTTCCCCTTTAATGGTTGACAACTAATCGACTAATAGACTCATCAATTAATCGTTGCAGCTCTAACTGAGATGTGATCGTTTGAATCAGCCCGTCTGTGTGTGAAATGTGTGTGATTGTTTTCTAAGGTCTCACTTATTCTTAATAAAATAATCTTAATCTCAATAACACTGAATAAATAAATCTTAACCTACATAACTTTGCAGATTCATATAAATACTGGTAGGCTTTGCTTGGTTAATAATTTTATAACTAAAAAACATAAACTTTTTCGGCTCCTTATTTCTGCGTTATGCTTGATTACATGGCGACATTTAGACACTATCCTCATAGTTGTGAAAAGTGGTAAGAGGCTGTTAACGTTTCTTATCCCGTGCAGAAGCATGTCCACCTCCAACTGATTAGAACGTACAAGATGAGGCTGTCAATTAATGGATGAGTCCACTGACAGATAATTAATCTGCTATGAAGCTGATATTCAGTCATTTTGGTCTTTTTTTTTTGGTCAAAATTCTCTGGCTCTAGCTTCTCCAAACAGAGGATTTGCTGATTTCATTTTTTTTTTTTTTTTTTAATTGTCATAAACTAAATACATTTGGGTTTTGGAAAGTTGCTCAGCCATACAGAAATTACAGACGAATTATTGCAATTTATTGATTTTTTTTTTTATGTGTAAATCAAACTGTTAATCAGACATTTCTAACAAATTATCTACTGACTAAACAATAATGTAAATATTCTATTGGAGATACAAGGCATCTATGAAAGAAAAAAAAACAAACCTTAAATCTCCACATTTAGGGGATTTTCATGAAGTTATGATTCCAATTTTGGTGTGTTTTCATACCACTCCGTGACACCAAAAAGTCTTCCCAACTAGTAACTAAGCTCTGACTGGGGTTGCAATTTACAACTATTTTAATTATCAATTAATAAACAAATTATTTTTGCAATTAATGAACTGCTTTGTTTACAAAATGTCAGAAAACACTGAAATACACAAGACCATGATTTCAGAAATGGATTCAAATTGCTTGTTTTCATTGTTCTGTTGTCATGTGACAAAAAAAGCAACAAATCTTCTGACTGATCGATTAATCGATGATTCTCTGCAGCTCTGAGTACTTAGTTTAATGTAAACCTTTGTATAAAGCACTTGTTTGTCTCTCCTGTGTGGTGTCACTACTCTAACAACAAGGCTGTGAGTGTGTCTGCTGTCCTCAGATGACAGCAGAGGTCAGCTGAGGTGTCCCACACAGAGAAGGACTGATGGAGGTGAATGAGACCGAGGCTGCACCCACCTGCTGCACATACTGAGGAACCTCTTCCACCTTCTGGAAAGATGACTCGTTCGGTGAGAGCATGAAAAACGTGGCCCGCGCCCCCTCGGACACCGTCCCGAGCTCCACAGCTTCAGCCATTGGCAGACAGCACCGCGCACACCGTTGCTCCAGGTGTCGTTGAGTTACCTGCGCAGGTATTAAGCTCGCGCGGGAGAAGGGGTGGTCCTTTTAATTCCTAAGTTCGCCGTGAAACACCCCTGTTTTTCTGTGCTGCACGTAAAGTAGGTCAGTTGCGTAATGGAGAGCGTGCCAGCTGATGAGGAAACTTCTCACATACAGGAAACTGTGTGACCGTTTAAAGCTGCAGGAGACACTTTCTGGGACCATTGAACTTTACAGAAGGTCCTGATTCGCTTTTGACAGGCGAGGTTATCTCTGATCAGGGAGACACTTCAAAGTGTCGCGTTATCTCGCGAGAGTTTGTGGTTGCAGCTGTTTGTTTTGCAGAGTGCAGGTCAAACAGCCCAGCTATTATTAGTGTTCACTGGTCACACTCTCACTGTCTGAGTGGCGTTCAAAAAGTACTTAAATGTAAGATATGCTCAAGTATCAAAAGTAATAAGAAGGCTCCTCAACAGGGCCATAAGCAGGATATTATCAACAGGAAGGCCCCTTCTCCTCCCACCGGATGTCTCTTTTTAACCTATCGCCAGAATAAAGGTCTGTATTTTTATTAATTAGCTAGCTTATTGGAAATTATACATTTTTTCACTTAGCTGTCTTATTTAATTATAATGTCAGTTCTTATTTTGACTGCTATTTTTAGATTTAGTCTTACTCTTGAGACAAAAATGCTTATAGTTTTAATCACATTCGTTTTTATCCTTCATAGTTTAAGTCGATGAAAATTCAAAACATTAAAGTTGACAAAAAAAATCATTTTATTCAACTTTTAGTTATTAGTTTTGTTGTTGTTGGGTTTTTTATTTTTTTTATTTTTTTTATCTTTAATCCAGTGAGTGGCTAATTCATTTATCAGAAATTATAGTCAAGCTGACAGGTTGTATAAAAAAATGATTTAGAGCATTTTTTTTCTAGTACAAATAATTTCTGAATAATTTCTGAACACTTACAAACTGTCATTTCTCCAGGAGTTTTTACAGGTTTAAGGCCAAAACACACTTGCGGTGAACATCAGAAAATATGCCCCTATTATTTCCAATGTACAATCCCACACCGGCAAGGGCAAGACATGCATTGGCACTCCTGGACGCGCCGCCCTGCAGCACGTCACGCTACTGTCCTATATCCAGCCTCGCCACCCACTGAATTAAATGCATTTTTCCCCCACTTGCTCTCTGCTTGTACATACCAGCTCCCGTAGCAGCTCTTTTTCTCTGCTCCTATGGCAGCTTGACTCCTCTCCTCACTGTTGATGCAAGGAGAACTCTGTAGCTGTTGCTGTATCTCGTGTGTGACGAAAAATGGATGAGGAGAGACGCGTTGTTGAGGTGGAGAAATATCCAGAGCTAAACAATCCACAATCCCGTCATTATACAGACAATGGACAAATATTGCCTGGCGAGTCATAGCTCTGGACAGTGGCAGTTCGGGTGAGAAATGAAGTTTATTTAGGGGCTGTCCACACATGATATAAGCTAACACAGAGGTGGGAGAAGTCTTTCAGTAAAAGTAGTAATAACATTGCATGGTCGTCTGTTGACGAGCTGCAGCGCGACACGTCCAGTGTACGTTGGGGGCGGTACTTGACAGCCACACCAGTGCTGGTGTGTTTTTAGCTTTATGGCATATGCTGCCATTGTTGGCAATATCCTGGTTAGTTTAGCATGCTAGTTAACTTAGCTAGGTTGGTGAGCTTGCTGTGTCAATGGGCACGTCAAGCCTGATCACTTGCTTTGATGACTGGCTTTGTGCTAGCACAAGTAGCCTGTCATAGCCAAACAGAGTTGGTTTGCTTCAGAGGGCTGTGTTTAGTGTGTGGGTGCAGGTAAAGACAGGGGTGGTCCTAGGACAATAAAACACACCTGCCCTGAGTCATGGGCCCGACCTGCACCGTTATTGATAGGGTGCCCTGATGACAAAGTAGCCTTGCATGCGCTCACACACACACAACTTGATATTGAAATCTTTTTTGTTCTCTGGTAAGACAGGTCAAGGGACAAAGGATCCAGGTGAGACTGCCCATAAAGCCAGTGGGGCCAGCTGCCGCACAGTAGATTAGCCTGGGCAGATACAGTGAAGATATGAGGGTTACGCAGCCGAGTATCTGCTCTTTGCTTGCATGAGGGTGGGATTCAAGGACAGATAAAGGTACAAGAGGTCAGGGCTATTGTAGATTTATGATGGCCTGCCTGATTTACATTGCAGGGCTTGTGTCCAAACATCATTTGTACTGTGCCTCCATAGGAGTGCTCACTCAACTTATGTTTCACAATTCACCAACTGCGTTGTTAAATGTCAATTTACTTTTAGGAGAAGCCGCTTAAATTAACGTAGATGACCATGGAGCTCATAGAGACCAAAGCTCAGTTTTTTATTGTATACAACTCAGAGAAAAATGGTATGAAAATTTCATATCATTATCGTAGTGACCATGCTGTTGTTAAAATGTGTTGAAAATGTTGAAAAAGTACTTATACACAGACTGAAATAATTCCACGTCCATGTCATATGTTGAAAACCACAAATTAAATTAGCAGCACTAGGCTGTGCACTTTTTGTTTGCATAAACATTAAAATAATAACACGGTTAATACCTTATTTAAACATATAAAAAGCATATGAAATGTGCATTAACATTAAAATGGCACCGTGTGGCAGTGCATCTGGGAGACTGTTGCTGACTTTTCAAAGTGAAGTTATCAAACATGGTTTTAATAATAATTTAATTCTGAATACTTGTAATGCTAAACACAAGAAATTTTACTGTGGTTTATCATGAAATCAGTAACTCCTTCATACCTAATACCGTTCGGGGGCGTAACCTGAGACAGGGCAGGCAGTGCCATAGCACTAGGGCCCCTGGGGTGGCAGGGTGGGTTATCAGCTTTTCTAACAGTCCTTTTTTATATTTGTTTTAAATGTGTTTTGAATGTGAATCATGTGTCACTGTCTCTGTTGGGACGGACAATAAAGTTTATGTATTCTATTTTATTCTAATGATGAATGCTGAGAAATATGTATGTTAAAGTTGTCGAATGTAAAGTCTCTGACTGTGTCAAGACAATACATGCACAATGGCATGCAATAGTTTTAATGGTGTGCACTGGGGCCCGTCGTAACTTCCTTATGCCACTGATAACATAAGAACACATTAGGGCCTTGGACACTGCTGTGTAGGTCAGAGGTTAAAGCAGGACAGCTGGAGTTAAATGCACATGTTAAAGGTTTTAGGTTTAATGTGCTTACTTTGGTGTTATTTTCATGAGACAGGGAAGAATATGGAGTTAGACGGCTGTCGGTCACTGCAGGTGAAGTGAGAAGAACATATTTGGAGGTGAGTTCTGTGATTTATACTTTTAAATGTGTTGGTTTATAGTCTGTGGTAACTGAGTAGATATTATGCATGTGTTAGAGTATTAAGGCCTTGAGCGTCCTCCATATTTGTGAATACTTTGCACTGAATTTTGGTCGCAATGTCAAAAGAAGTGGATCACATACATCTTGTGGTTTGCTTTTGGGGGGAAAGAAAAAGAAAATTAAAAACCTCATGCCTTGTGAGGTGCCTCCTCGAAAAATTAGAATGCACAATCACAAAGTGGTGAAAGATGAGATCAAGTCAAGAAATTATTTTCAACTGGATTTTGAAACAGAATCTGATCCTTTGCGGGTTCTCTCTCTCTGAGTCTTGGCAGGAGTCCCGACTCTGCCCCGGGGCTAAGGTGAATTTAGCATGCACCCCCATCACCAGCTTTCTTCACTCTCTGCAATGTTTAATTCATTTCAGCTTCACACACACGGATGGATGGCTGCGCAGATGGAAAAAAAAAAAAATTGAATCATACTGAATTCCATTTACCACTGGTTAAATTTTATTCGATCTGCAACTGTCCCTGAAAGGATTTAATAAAATACTGATTTCAGGTTTCAGATTTGTTTACAAAACGTCATCTCCAGGCAGAAAAGTGTCGACTAAAGAACTGTCAGTGTTTATTACTGCGTGAGCTGAATAGTGTAGTGGGTATAAAATTATTGTTAAGGTAAGACAATACAGAGAATTATTTACAGGTCATTTATATTAGCTAGGCAAATTTGATTTCCTGGCACTTGATTTGATCAATAACTCAATTACATCGTAATTTACATTTTATACAGTAGAAACTGACCGAGGTGCAGACTGTATGTTCGACAGTGCAAATCAAAGCCTGCTTCTCTCAAGGCACACAACATGGAATGTTTTCAACAGTTTGACGAAGTATGATTTCCAAAATGTTTTTGCAATATTCTGTGAAACTGTGTAGCCAAAACATCACATTTGAATATTTATGTAATTCCTTGTTTTGGCATTCATCAAGGACATTTTTAACCAATGGCGCTTTGAAATATGTCGAGATCCTCCTTTATGTGCTCAGTTCTTGAAATTTACATTTTGCCTGCGTGATGGCTGCATTATCTACCACACATCATTCCTCTGTATATTTGTACACTTATTTAACATCGTTGTATGACGATGTCGAATCAGCAAACAGCAGTCCTTCTAAGGACGGTCCTGAGGCAGAGCAGGGCCTGTCCTCTGAGGGGGGGAGGGGGGAGACGGGTATGTGTGCATCATAAGTGAGCGTGCTCGGAGCTCTGGTCGCTGTCGTGACTGTCCTCATTGGGTAAGGAGTCCGTCGAGTGGTGGAGCGCCGCGATGCCAGAGAACTCTGACGGCAGCAACGTCCCCTTTTTCACATTCACCAGTTCTTTCTCTCGAGCTGCCGCCCCCTGCTGGCCGCCCTTCACTCTTTTCCACTTCATCCTCCTGTTCTGGAACCACACCTTCACCTACGAGGTGAAGCAGACAGAAAATGTCAAATTCATTGTTGTTAAGGAGAGAGCAAAACAATTGAGAAGCAATTAGGAAGCATTTCTGCTTGAAGGCAACTTTCTGTGAAAAGTCTGGCAGCTATTTCTACAGCAGCAATTATGTGTGGCTGTACTGTTCCATCTGCCACTTGGCGTCTACCTGTTTTTCCCTGACTCAACAGCCTCAACCGTATTTACGTCTCTCAGATTGATGATTAAGCTGTTGCTTAAAACGGTTTACACGTCAAGTAGCAGCAGAGGCCCCCTGAGTGTCGACACATGCGCCTGTAGGAAGGGAGGGAGGGGGGGGGGGGGCTTGCTCATGTCACGCAGGGTGGGGTGGGTTTATTTTTGGGGAGTGTCATTCCGAGGGGACCGAGTCACATGGTCAGGAAGTTAGTTGAGAGCACAAACGTTTGTCTTAAACGTCAGGGGCGTACGCCGTGCTGAGTATCACATGGATTCTTTACAAGCCTCGGGGCCTTTTCTGAGAGCAGCAGAGGAGGAGAGAGTCCAGCTAAGGATCATTTATATATGCCAGGCTCTAATGTCAAAACCAACCATGTGATCCTCGAGGCTGACGTGCACGCAAATACACACACATTCACAGTATTCGGACTGACTCATCGGCACTGTACCTGCACTGTGTGACATTACATCTACAGTGACGCTCACAGTTAAACACTCCTGACCTCAACTTCCATTTTAACCTTTGATAGGTGAGCAAAAGCTGCCAAACTACGGTTTCAAAATAGCTCGTTTAAGCATCTATGTAGCACTAATGGGCCGCCCTACTCCTTTGCTTTTAAAGCATGAAACATAACACGTTAGTGATGATGAAATACTTGCATAAAAGAATGCAACAAGCATTTAAATAGCGTGCAAGTCAAAAGATACCCAGACATCTTGGCTAAATCTGGGATAAATTTTGTTAAAAGCTGACGTCTAGGTCACTCATACCAGTTGTTTTAACAACATTTTAATTACTATATTTCAGTGTGTAGTTTCCCCTCACTTCACGCTGAAATACAGTCATTATAATGCCTGTTATACAATTGCTTAAAGATTGTAAAGGAGTACTTTACAATCAAATTTAGCTGGGTTTGATCCAGATGTTTACACATCTAAAAATGAATGGTTATTGGGGTTTTGTCCCAAATTTAAACAAAATAAATAGTGTTTTGTTCTTCATTTCCCATGCTGATATAAACTCCAAACATGCCAAAAGTCTGGCCCTGTAGCTGCACCTCGGCCATCTTTGAAAATACTCCAGATGTCACGGCCCACAAAGACATAAAACATCCATCAAATTCCTCCAAACGGCTCATGCAGCATAAATCAAGTGCCGAGGCCAACAACTGTTTGCATTGCCAATATTT
>JAPZEB010000025.1:3377817-3392790 GCA_029783705.1 Chaetodon striatus | reverse complement strand
GAGCAGGTCCTTGTCTACGGAGACTTTCATGTTGTACCATCATACTACTACAGTAGCCCAGAGTGGACAAACCAAACATTTGGCCATTTGCATTTGCGTGCCGACCACTGTAGTTCACAGTCCCTCTGCTACGAGCTGAATAGCATTGGAAAAACACTGATTTTTAACATGAAACTGCTTTATTCAGTGTTTTTACTGGTTTAAATCACCTGGTCCATCTGTTTTGGAGAGGACAAGACCTCTGCGAATAATTCAGCTTCTGGTAAAAACCTCCTGAATGTCTGGATGTTAAGGTATCAGAGGAAAAAGGTGAGCACACATTAGCAAGTGCTGGGCCAGCAGCCTGTCTCTGACATGCCAAACAGCATCAGAGAAACTGGTATTTTTAATTTGAAACTGCTTTATTCAGTGTTTTTACCAGTTTTAATCGCCTGGTCTGTTTGTAGTGAAAAGTAGAGACCTTTGCAGATAATTCGGCTCCCAGTAAAAACCTCCTGAACAATGAATACTGAAGAAATTCTAACCGGGAGATCATGCTTGGCACAGTTGGCTGCAGTCCTCACCGCTAGATGCCACTAAATCCTACACACTGCTCCTTTAATATGTGATTGCAACAGAACAAGGTGTACCTAATAACATCAATGATGGCTGTGTTCCATTTAGTTGTCGTGGTGAAAACCAGCATGCACAATAAAAAAGCAGCGGCCTGGCACTAAATGGGATGGAGCCATTGCTGATTTTGATAGTTCATCAGCAAATTTTGTAGTTCTGCATGTACTTACAAACTTATTGCTAACACATGATCTGTAAGCGTCACACATGGGTATCTTTGAAATCTTAACTTGTAATTTGCATCACCTGAAACTCCCAGGTTTCTCTCTCCCGTCTGTTCTTTACATTCAATCCACACTGTAACACACAGCACAATATCACTGGCAAGGTGTCAACTAAGTGTGAGTTACAGCTTCCAAACGGGTGTCAGAGAACAACAGGCTGTATGCCGTTTCCTTCCCCCAACCATTTGTCTCCTGTTATTTATTTCATGTGCCTGCATTTTACAGCAACCGGCCCACGCTCAGAGACCAATTTGTGCTTGCAGAGGGTAGTGGGAGAGAGGAAGTGACTTGCTAGACAGCACTTCCTCCAGCCCGTCTCCCTGCCTTGACTGTGGCCTGCTTGAAAGAATAGACAGGAACATCTGGAATATGATAGTCCCGTCACACAGCCACATCTGGAGCACAATAGCCCCTCGCACCAAAGTTACAAAAACACAGTAGCGAGCTGAAAAGCCTCCTCGACGTCCCGAGGCCGCCTCTGTTTTCACAACATGGCATTAATGTGCTAATGGGGGGGTTCAATAATGTCTGAACCCAGGGGGAAACAAGCTGCGGTGGGTAAGAACATACTTGTCTTTCAGTGAGGTCGAGGTTGACGGCGATCTCGTAGCGCCTTAGTCGGGTTAGGTAGTTGTGGTGGGCAAACTCGGCCTCCAGCTCTCGGATCTGCTCCTTGGTGAACGCCGTCCTCTCCTTCCTGGGTTTGCTGCTCACGTCTGACTTGTAATTCCCGTCCTGGGACTCTGAAACCAAACACCACACAGGTTCCACTCAGATTTATATGCAACAAAAATAAAAACTAAAGCGAATGTTATGTGGCAGGTGCAAGTCAGCAGGGGGAGGAAAAAAGAGGCAAAGGTAAGAGAAACAATGGGAGCTGTCAATCACACTTTATTGTTCAGTCATTGTTTATGAACACTTTAAGTGGCTGGAAGGACTCACGGGCGGCTACACATGTGCGTCTGACTGTGGCAGCTGTGCTTTTGCATTAGGCTGGCTCTTATACTGCCAACATGGGTTTAATTTGTCTTGAAGGAATCTGCTGCTGCAACCTTATGTTTTAAATATGGAACAAAGCAGCTTTGCAGGATACATGAAATATATTTCCTGGTTTCTTTTTTACTTGAGAACTCACAGGTAGCTTCTTAATATGTGGCAAAATCTGCCACTATTTGCAAAAGTTTTTTCTTTGCAGATTTCAGAATGCCAGTAGACAAAAAAAAATCCAGTGATAACAAGACAAGCATTTCTAAACAAAGGCAAAAATAGTAAGACATAAAATTATACCTGATTTTGCTTATAGATAGAATGCTGGGAAAATTTTAAAGAATAATTGATGTATTACTCTTAAATTAAATTTAAAAATTACAAATGTGTGAGCAGCAAATGCAAGACTGGTACTCGCTACATATTCTGCACTGTGCTCAGAAAAATATGGGATATACATATGCAAAAAATTAAAATTAAAATCCCCGGCATGTGTCATCTCCACTTCAGCTCATCAACCCAGAAAAATACTTTTTGTTTTGCTATTTCCACAAACTTTCCGTAGAAAACACGCACGGTTAATTTGCCCTCCAGAACTTTCCTATTGTGAGCAGCCTCTGTGGTTTCTCTGTTGGACGCGCTTCAGTTGCACATTGCACTTGAAGGCAGCAGTGATTGCATGCTAATTCATCTGCGGTCCTGTTCTGTAGTGTGTGTTAATCCAGCAGGCCTGCGTCAAGCCAAACTGTAAATAGTCCTGCAGCCCGGAGCCAGACTCACAAATGGTGCGAAGCCTGAGGCCACGTCAGAGGAGCAGCTATCTCCTCACCTACGATATCCACCCCGAGGGACCCCTGTCTGCTCTGTTTTTCTGTCAGAAAGAGGATCTTCCTTCTAATTAAGTGTGTGTTTTTTCAGAGCAAAATGACTCCCTTGAGAGGCTGAAGAGGGGTAAACTGAAACTGTTCTACAAAAGTTATATTTGTGTGGCACTCACACAGTTTTAGAACCAAGGACAAACAGATATATAAACTGCAAGAATTCCCACATGATTTTTATGAAATGAAACAGATCATTGCTTGACCCGCAGCCTGTGTCCGGCTCCCCCTTGACCTTGCCTTTCCCTCCCTGTAATTTCAAACCGAGCGCTCCAAACAGTGTGTGGCTGATTGAAGCGGGGCCCTCGGACGTATTTATCCGCTCTCTCTCTGGTAAACACAGACATTGTGTAAAGAGAAATAAAAGAATAACACAGCCAGCTGGTTCGGACCAGCAGGCCTGGAGTTAAAACGAGCGGCGGGCTTTTATGACACAGCCACTACACCACAGCAATTAGGTCCCCGCTGTAACTTTCATCTCTCCACAAAAAAGGAGGAATAATATGAGAAAATACACGCAGCCAGACAGGGCACGTCATTTAGGGCTCCCAAATGAACTGAGCTCAGCGCAGGAGGGACCCTCGCAGAAATAATGTCAGAAAAAATTCAGATTTTTTTCCCTCTTGTGATGAAATTGCGTGTTGGTTGTTTTCCTCCAGTGAAAGTTGTGATTTTTTTTATTTTCCTTTGGTGAAATAATATTGCAGCGGCACACACAAGAATGAAGTCAAATGCACCGACACATCCGCAATGTTTTTCTCAACCTTCTTTTAGGAAAAAGTGTCTGCCAGCGAGAGGCCTCCAGCACTTCACTCCTCCTTTTTTACAACGCTGCCACAACAAAATAAGACTTCAAGCACCTTTTATTGTTCCACGCAGAAAATCTAGTAACTTTTTTAAAGGGACGACCACTCCCTTGACAGCATTAGTCCATGCAAATATAACCCGTGAACTCAGCAAAGTGCACCAAGCGACACTCTATAGGGCTAAAACCCTCCAGCTTGACCACAAAAAATGAGCCGGTTCCGCAGAAACCAGACACCCAAAATACCAAGGAGCTGGCTCATCTCATTAGCCCACCCTGCGGCCTTCCTTGAGGAAACAATCACAACCGAGTATTAGACACAGAAAGTTGAGATGCTTCATATTTGAGCTAAACCTAGCATGGAAATGAGCTCTCGGGTTTTTGTTATTATTTCTGTATCTGAATTTCAGGTTTCGCTCAAGTTTTCTGGTCCAGATGGTGAAACCCAATCGGGGCTCTATCTCATGCGACTGGCAGCGGTGTGATATTTAGACAGCTGATTGAGTCAGCAGCCTTGTTAGCCCCAATAATCAGCTTGATTGGTGTTAGCGTGGAGGGAATGCACGGCACATGTAATGAGTATGCACTAACTATTGTTACAGGGGAAGTGGGATTTGGAGGCCGGGGCTCTGTTTCCAACTGGTTTGACAAAGGAGGAAAGGAAATAGGAGGTGGTGTGTTAAATTTGTGGATTAAATATACTATTGCAACATTTTGCATGAGGATCACAGGACGTTTAAAACAGACAGAACTGTAAAACTGAAAGTTAAGCTGTCTGAGCTTTCGAAAAGCTCTGTGTGTTACATAATTCTGGCAATTTCTGTGTTGCATGAATCTTAAATTGACATCTGGAGTTCTTGCTACATCAGTGAGTAATGTAGTGTTTGGTATTATAACTTAAATTATTGGTAATACATGTTTCCACTGCAGTTACGCTGTCTGTTAATTACAGTCAGTCAAGAGTCCTGTGATATTTTGCACACTGACTGTAAACTGCAGCCACAGCGGGCCTGTCAGAGGGAACAGACACTCCCTGAGGTGACCACCAGCATCCTGAGCGAAAACTAACCACATGTGAGAATATCAGTCAGTGGTCAAGTGCAGGTGATACGCTGCTGCATACAAAGAGGCCTTTAAAAGGGTGCAGGATCGGCGCAGAGGGCCCCGCAATCCTCAAATGGACAGAGAGGACGGCGAGCACACTTTCACTGGAAAACTTAGAACTCGCACTAATATCACGTTCCCTGCGAGAACTCCTGTGACCCGACCTCGGCAGTTTGTCACGCCGTGATTGATTATTGTGGTGACTGCAGGTTGGAAATGTCCTGCAGGTCAACAGGGAGGTGTTACCTACTTGAGTGCAGTCCTAAAAGGAGAGAATTGCTCATAAATGTGCACAGAAAATTGTTTATTAATTCATGTATATTCCTACTAATATACAGGTCATACAATTCAAGAACTGTGTACAATGTAAAGCCTTAAATACAGCTTTATAATTTACAGGTTAACTTCAAAAACTTTACACACTGGCCGGTGATTTTTAAGAGATCACGGTCAGACGACCTGCACCCGCTTTGAGGTGGAGAGTCACAAATTTTACAAAGTCACAAATTTCCTAAAAACAAAAAAAAGTGTCCTTGAAGCTCACAGCGCTGGTGCACTTCACTGTACAGAACATATGGTACGTCTCTTCGCCCTTTACATGGATATAAAGCCATTTTATAAATCTGTGTGACTGTGATTCAGCACAACAAGTAATTATGGTGTAATGGGGATTTATTTGTGGTTTTAAAATAATTTATTATCATTGTAAAAACAAACTGGATTTATTTACAGATTAAATAAATCAATATTGTATCCTTTTAGTACACAGATACTTGAAGCTGACATCTTTAATCTGCGATTGTTTGATTTTATTTCACTTAACCTGTCTGTGATTTATTTTAATTACAAGACTTTGAGAAAAATAAAAGGCTGAAAAGCGTCCGTCTGTCGGGTGTTTAGTGTGGCGCGAGGCGCCGGTGTAGTCTTTTACAATCCATGACATTAATTCTTTACTGTGTGCCTCATTTTCTGCCCTCTGAAGAGTGTCGCAACAAACCAGATGTGATTTTTAAACAAAACATGCCAGTAGTCAGATGTTGCCCACACAGTTACGATGTGGCCTTTGCTCCACGCTTCAGCCCGCCTGCTGCAGCAGCCTCGCTGCGCGTCAGCCGACACCTACAAACTGCCTCTCAGACACTTTCTTGCTTTCCCCTCAGAGCTGCAGAAATCTCAACAATTTATGTGCTGTTGAAAGATTCAGAATGACAACTACAGATGTTTGTGTTATTCTTGAGCTCTCCTTGGAATTTTTTGAAATGCTGATATTTATATGAGGCTGTTTATCTAACAATAAGAGTGAACAAAGAGATGTTGGAAATGCCTCCAGAGAGTTTTTACATTAAGTCTTTAGTTGTGCAATATGTCACAAACAGCTTTTTATTCAAAATGTTTTTAAGAAAAATATCTGAGGAGTAAAATCCCTGCTGTCAGTGGGTTAAAAAACTGCTCTAAAAAAACTCTGATCTGATCTTCTTACCTGAACTGTCACTTTTCCTCTTGCTGTTTCTCTTCTCGGCCTCAGCAGGTGACAGAGTCTGTCTGCCAAAATCTGCAGGCACACAGGAGGCCCCTGTAGGGGTGCTGCCGATGCCCAGACTCGGGGTGCTGGCGCACATACTGGGCCCACCAGGGTGGCCCAGGTCTGGGGGTGTGGGCCCGCTGTCATGGGATGAGTGGGAGTGCGGGTGGCAAAGATTGTGGCGCGTGCCGCTGCCAGGTGACGGCATCTGTGGGATATGCCAAGACGCATGGTGCTGAGGCGGGTGGTGATGCTGCTGGGAGGGCAGGTGGCCGCGGTGGGGGTGGTGGTGGTGCTGCCCGGGAAACAGGCCGTCGTCGACCGGGTAGCTGGAGATGATACAGGGAGAGGGCGAGGAGGTGGAGGAGGAGGAGGATGAAGAGGCCAGGTCAGGGTAGGAGACGTGGTCCGAGCGTCCGTGCAGAGTCAGGGGAGACTGGGTGAAGGCGGGATGCAGGGCCTGCGCCGGGGCGTGGGGGCTCCGCAGGCAGCCGAACAGTGTGTGATCCATCGCGTGCAAACACACACACACACACACAGCCCTCCAGGAAAGGTGAGAAGGGCAAAGTAAAAGACGGTAAAGTTACTAAATCAACAGAAAAGATCACAAGCACATATCCAAAATGCTTCTCTTTTTCCTTTGTCTATCCCAAAAACTCTTTCCTTCAGTTAAAAAAATTCACTCTCGATTAGTCAGAGCAGAAGTGTGTTTTGAAATGGGTGTCCTGTGGTAATCCGGAGCGTGCGGCCGGTTGCCAGGCTGTACAGGATAAACAGTTAGCCCAGGATAAGCTGCAGCAGAGCCTCTCAGATGTCAGGAGGAACAGGGGACTGGAGCTCGAGGCTGGGAGCAGAAGGTGGTTCCTAGGAACTGCAGAACGAGGGGAGCCGGCGGAGGGGATGTTATAAATAGGGTGTAACGTGAGAGGGAGGCTGGGTCACAGACTGCATACGCGCTACTGACCACATACATATGATCACCCTCCAAAAAGCACAGCACAATAAATCTGTACTATTAAAATGGCTGAGCCTCAGGAAAGAGGGCAATTTATTTTGGACTTGGACCTGACCTCCGGTGGCCATCTTTTTTTTTTTTTTTACTGCAGGAAAACAGCCTTAATGGTTGATGGGTGGGGCTGGGGGAGAGGGTATTAGGGGAGGTGTGGGAGTGCGGACAGATAGGGGAGGCGAGGTGTCAGGGGTTAACTCAGCGTGTCACCCTGTGTTTGTCATTTTTGACCCTTTAAAGCACTGTTAGTCTTGTGGAAGAAGGACGCTTGTTGCTTCTAATGGCTTCCTTTGCACATTGTCTGCCCGTGATAAAAGCTCCACACTATCTTTGACTTTGCTCTACTTTTAAAGGAAAATGACAAGTTTTATTCCAGAATAAAAATCAGAAAGCATTCATAGCAACGCAAAAGGATCCAGTCTGAATTAAGGGTTAACATTTTATCATCCCAGTAAGTTACCTACTACTCTTAAAAGCAACCTTTTTAATTTAGTGCAACCAATCATTTTATAGGAGTGTTTTTTTTAAAAGATTTTAATCTCATTTTGAAATGAAACACCTCACGTCGTCAAATGCACAGACACAGGTTTGACCTTTGGTATGAGGTCATGAAGTTGAAACAACATCCCGAACACCAAATTTATTTGCTTTAAAATTACTTTAAATTACTGCAGCTATGCACGAAACACAGTTTTCTTTAATGGGACCAAACCTTTTATAATTTTTACCATTATTTATAATAAGTGCCGGAAACGGTATCGTGCAGCGTCGAGAGTGACCAGGAATAAATCCCCCTGGAAATGGTTTATGACTTAAGATGAAATATTTCAACCACCTACAACATACATCAGATGCTCGTATCGCACATTGTCAGCCCTCACGTCAGTGTCTCACTAAATCATCTGAGCCATAAAAGTGTCACCTTCCAGAAGTGAAGTAGGAATAAAAGCGGGTAAACAGCCGGGAGTGGATGAAGAAAGTCATCTTTGCTTCGGCTTCTCTTATTCCCTCTTACTATTATTATCATATATAATTTAATGAGCTCAAATAAAACCAAAACAGATTTATTTGAGCTCAAACTCATTTATATAACGTATGATACAAAAATGGGACTTTAAATGAGAGATAATCCTGGTCTGGAAAGAAAAAAGATGGGGAAATTGTGATTATTTTATCATAAAAATCTGGTTTTTGTGTTTGTTAGTAAAATATATCAGTTGTTTAATTTATGCAGATTACATAATTAAGATATTTAAACAAAGCATTCCAAATATTGTAGTACAAATTAAAGAAAAATAATCATCTCACACACATTTGCTTCCTTCAAATCTCTAAAATCCAAAGCAACAATGTGACCAATGCTGTATAGTGTATACGGCGCAGATTTAAAGAGCACACAGCTCAGATTAAAGTCAAATAAAACATAAAACAAATTATAGATTTATAGGTGTTGCAGAGTTTTCGTGGCCCAGGCAGGTTTTTTGCAGATGGACAGTCACAATAACTCCACACTCCGGGGATCCGGTTGGACGACACAGGCTGTGCCACAGGCGCTGTGGGCCGCCTGAGAAAGGAAATTAATTCCTCTTTGAGAGAAAATTACTTTAACAGATATCACGGCGGAGGCAGGCTGTAACTTTGCCGCCCCCCCCTTCAACCCCCCAAACCCCCAGTCCCTCCAAAGCCTCCGAAGGCAGCAGAGGCAGCACAGCAGAGGAAAGCCACCTTAGGTGAGTGAGTGTCAAACTCTTCTACTGTTTACCTTACAAATTAAGGCTATTAGCAGGTTAGCCCAGGCTATATATTTGCTCAGGGCCGTGAGCAGGTATTAATACACACGTGTTTCCAATCCTGTCGCAGCAGTGATGGCCTGTGGGGTGTTTTCAGTCAGTCCTAGACTTTGCCCCTCGTGGGCTATATGAGGCAAAATATCCCTGTGTGTGAATAAGTGTGTGTGTTTTTGTGGCTTAAACTCATGTATCGGGCCAATACTGGACTTTTATTGTGAAAATACTTGGTGTCACACAGAATTTTTGAGGTTCCACATAACATCTATCAATTAGATATTCTTTTTACACATTTAATTTGCTATTTTTTGTCATTTTAGTCGACCTCTGTTTGCCCTCTTTGTTCCTAAAGGAGCTGCTAACCCCAAAATAAATGTCATAAGTTTGGATTCAGTGAAGAGTTTCAGTGTCCCAGGCTGGTGTGAGTGCTGTTTAAGAGGCTTTTCCTGTCTGAGCTGAATAAAATCCATTCAGAAACTTTTTTAAAAAAGGTCTCAGTTGAAGATACTGTGAATATTTTGGCACAAACCGTCAGTGACATCATTCTAAAACTACCTGCACTGGCCTCCAAAAGCACATATTTGTCAGAGTTTTTATGTGATGGCATGTCAAATGAAAAGAGGAATAAAAAGAGGTGAAGAGGTTACAGCGGTGAGTAGGTGTAACTCATAAAAAAAGAGGAGTGAGTGTAGAGGAGAGGAGGGAGGCCGCCTGTGTCTGTGTGTTTCTGATGGCGAGGTCGGGGCGGTGCGTTTTCACCACAGTAGACAGAAACTGAAGGTAGACCTGCTGCTCAGCCTGTGGCTGTCAGTCACACAGGCAGGAAGGATTACAGCAAACACAGCTCAGTGCCACTGTCACCAAAACAAACATGCAACCGCCACTTTGGTCCTTTTCTCACATGAAGTTCAAACGCACACGCTCATTTACTGCACACCTCGGGGTCGGTTGTCTTTGAAAAACAAGCAGCCTCAACTCCCAGATTTTGTTTGTGGCAGGTAATCTTCTTACAGAAGTGAAAGATTTTTGCAGAGCTTAATCAAAAGATAACACCATTAAAAAAGTAGTGCGGCCTTGGTTTTCATGTGTTTAATGTGTCGAAGGAGACTTCAAAAGCTCCTTAAACCTTAGAAAAAAGCAACACTTTGCTTTAAGGCCCAGTTTTTGCAGTCATAAGCAGAATATAAATATTTAATAAATGATTTATAATGTATTTGTCAACAGCTATCACTCCTCTTGTAGGGACCTGTAAGGCGAGCCTGGTGCATAAACAGATAATTAATGATGATATAGGAAAACACAGTTCAGCTGTAATAATAGAAAACATAATTATTATTATAAATGCTGCATATGAATAAACATGGAATTACATTATACTATAATTACATTATAGTGTGCTACAAACCTATCAAATTTTTTATATACTGTTTATATACTATGGAGGGTTAAAGCACAGTGTGACCCAAAGAGACCTGAACCAGTGATTTTACAGTTAAAACTGACTTGTGAGCAGATATAAGTGTTTATTAATGTCAGCAACCAGAACTTGAAAGGAGGCTGATGAAAAATCTGATAGTATTGTAAAACACAGTATTATTAATATTAATTAAGTTATCATTGTTGACAAATAAACAGTTTTAAATGGCATAATGTCACAATTATATTATAGTGTATTAATACAGTAACACATTCTATGACACCCATTTCTATAATGCATTAAAACACACTTATAATGCATCATAATCTGCTTATAGTGCTGTATAACTCCTAACTTAAAACAATCATTGTAAAGCATGTTACAATATTTTTTTAGGTAAGGTATTATAATATTTAATAATCACTGGTCACTCACTGACATTTTCTCGCATGGATCATTGTTATTGTCATAGGTGAAATAATTTTATAATGCATTATAATCAGTAGTATGAAGCATTATAATGTGATTATAAGTTTCTCTGTGTGGTCACTGGGTGCTTCACAGGGGCGCTGGTTATGTTTCATTACTGGAGGGACACATATAAAATGTGGGGCTTGGGGGTCCTCCTACAGAAAATTTTGAGCATCAAACACCTAATTTCTTGCATTTTTGGTAAATTTAATGCACCAATTTGTCCTTTTACTGCAACAATTTGTGGTTTAAATGTCTTTAATTTCATCAAAAAAAAAAAAGTCCTTTGCTACTTATATGTTTTTATTGGAGGGAAGGACAAATGTACATGTTGTAAATATTGAGGGGAAGGTGTCCCCACTGAAATCGACGCCTCTAGTGTATAGTAGTGTAGCGTAGTAATAAAATTCCTGAGATACAAGCTAGTTAAAAGTCACTATAAGTGTTTACTGTTTGCTTTAAGTAAAGAAAAAAATGTCGTTAATGTTTGTGAGTGGCCAACAATTACAAAGTATTATGATACTTGGCCTTAGAAGTTTTTATAAAAACACTATAATGTGTCATGATTATCGTCATTAAAGCCAATAAAGCATTATGGATAGTTAGGAGTACTTAAAACAATAATTATACAGCACTATAAGCAGATTGTAATGCATTATAAATATGTATATAACGCATCACAGACACGGGCGTCACAGACAGTTTTACCACATGTTTATATGCTGCTTAGAAATGCTAAATATGGAGGGTTAAAGTAAAGAGTGACTGTTAAAATATGCACCAGGGATTTTACATTTAAAACCCTGCATCTGATAAATAAAGAAACATTACTGATGATTAGAATCAAGAAAACAATGATTTTAATTCAAACAGCATCTGAGACAGACTGTATGATAACATCTCTGCCAATCTCACTGCTCTCACTTCCCCAAATTTAACAGCCCCCGATGTGTTATAGACTTTATAGCAGAGAGGCTTTGATGTAGCTCTCGGCCTCAGACTCTAATATGAGCGTTTAAAAAGACCCAGTGTGTGTGTAATCATTATTAGACATTTTCCTCCTTCCTCCTTTTTAATTCTCTCTTCGCTAATATGGAAACATTGCAGAGCGTATAACACTCAGCGAGACTCTCTCATGATATATAATGCATGCAGCCAAGAACGGTAGAAGGATCAGAATTAGAAACCCAATATATCCTGAATAAGAAGGTCGGCGTTATAACAAAATAGCCTGGTAAATGAACAGAAAGCTGCAGCATTAAGGCCTGCACAAAATGAGATTTCTTTTGTCACATTTTAATGGAATTTTTGACTCTTTTCAAATATAATATTTCCACTTTTTTAAAAGCCTGAAGTCTGCTCTTATAAAATGAATTTAGGCTTGACAGTCATAATGAAATTAAACAGGATATTATCTAAAAAAAATACAAGTAGAGAATGTGTTTAAGGACAAAGATGCATTAGTTTCATTTAAAGGAGATATTTTGACTTTTTTAGATGCACAGCAGCAAAATAAATTTCAACATTTAACTTCAACACATTCATTTAAGTTAAGGAGTCTTAGTTATGTGACTGTGGCAGAACGTGAGCGTGCACATGAGCCTCAGAGATAAATGACATGTTTCCTTGGTTTGATCCTGCAGCTAATAACAGTGACAGTGCTGCAGTGTTGAGATGAACATCTGCGGGCGGCGGGGAAACTGTCGTCGCTGCCCGTTTCCTTTCAGAGTTTCAGCCGCAGATTTACAGCAGTTGTCAGGGATATTGTCCGTGCGGACGATGGAGTGGGATGTCAGTGATATATGACGAGGTGAGACAGTAAATGTTGTCTCCGTTTACAGCTCGATTACATGAGGAGAACAGCAGCCTGCTCGGGCAGTGACAGCATGAAGGCATAAAGGAAAATGTTGACAGCTTTGAATGCATTTGTTATTTTCAAAACTCACTTCACGCAGCCTGACATGGACAAAACCATATGTGTGTGTTTACTCCTCTGCAATTTGCACGACACTCAGCTATTTGCTGTTTGTATAAGAGTGAAAAAAAGCTGTTTAAATAGCAGTACAAGTTTTTCTTCTTTGAACTGTGGCTCACTTTTAAATACAGTTAAACGCTGCGAAAAATCACTCTTTTAAAATTAAGGACAAGAGTCTTTTTAAAATCACACTTTGCTCGTTTAAGAGCTGCCACTTTTATTTAATACATTTTGGAGTATTACTGCTGTCATGGGAAAGCTTGCAGCACCAATTTTTGTAATTTGCCGTGTAAATTTAAGGATTATCTTGCTGCTCTGGAGAGAGATAAACAGATGACACTTTTTAATATGATATTCAACTAATAAATTCAAGCTAACATGGACATCAAATAAAAAACAAGCAGATTTTCTGTCTGAAAAGTCGACATTTCAGAGCTATAACAGCTCCCCTCCGACACTGGTGATATCTTTGTGTCTCCACAGTCTGATTTCCCGCTCTAATAGAGCCATTTAGCCCAGTGAGCGAGCCGTGCAGCTCTTAGGTGGCCATTTTCTGTGCCTGTAATGGCCGTGGACAGCCGGGGTGAGATCATCATCTATAATGGGGGGCGGTTGGAGCTGCCTGGTGTGATGGTTCCCCTCCGCCTCCAGCTTGAAGGCATTGGAGCCTGAGTAGACGTGTGTTGATGCTTTGCAGGGCCTCGCACCGAGTCAGACCGCACCTCAAACAGCCCGGGGTCGCCCGCACTAAAACCTCCATTTAGATCTGGACCCGGTACAACCGCCAAAAAAACCCAAAGCGGCACCAGCTCCAGCCAGCCACAGTGCTAAGCCCGTTTCCTCCCAGACTAAATTTGTAAACGCCCTCCTTCACTTCGCCCCCTTCACACTCCTCGCCATCTTCAAGCCAGAGGGAATGGGTGCCAGGCGGGGAACGACTCCAGACTTCTCAATTTGTGAACGGCACCATTAGTGATTTTTATTTGCTCGATTGGATCGCCCGCCCACCGGCCATCTACCCTGCACGCTAAACGTCCTGCTCCACAACACTAAAGGTCCAATAGCTGTGGAGGAGCTCTGGCCATATTGCTTCACTCTGATGGTCCAGCTTTAACATGCTGTTCCAATAAGGCGAATCATTCAGAAGAGTGAAGTCAACCTTTTATGATTTTACGGCTTCCTTCTCTCTTTAGGTTCCTGGGAGTTTCTGGATGATTCCCAGAGCATTTATTCCACTGGGTTACTGTACAGGGGACCGGCCTGCTTTCTGACTAATGTTAAGTCAATGTGTTGGGGCTGGTGAATCTCATTAACACTTAATTCAGACTCAGCACCATCAGTTTGATTTCTTCTAGGTGTCGTCATGCAGTCACACCACGATAGGTCAGTGATAGAGGTTGATGCAGCCTCGTCTCATAGAAGACATGTTTGTATGCAGCAGATAGGTTTTGAAGTAATAACACTGGGATTACGTTCTATCAACATGATGAGAGAGTTTAGTTAATTAAAGGAACAGTTCATCCCAAAATCAAAAATACATATTTTCCCTCTCACCTGTAGTGCTGTTCATGAGTCTAGATTTTTGCCCTGAGTAGCCGAGCGTTGGAGATACTGGCTGTAAAGATGTCTGTCTTCTCTCCAATACAATGAAACTAGATGGCACTCGACAATACATTTGAAAAACTCAACAGCAATGTTTCTTTCCAGAAGTCATGACCTGGTTACAAAACAATCCACAGACCTTGTCGTGAACAGTTTCATGAAGGAACTATTTTCTCTCTACCAAACTACACCCACCAACTGAATCACCGTACATAGCAACATATCTTCATACAAGGGTATCTTATGAAAAAGCACGTACAAAGGTTTGTATGACGTCCAACGAATTCGCACCCCAAGAATGGTGTCGCCATGTTACGTAGTTAAGTTTTTATACTTAGGTTAGGTTTAGAAGAAGGAAATGTACTTTAAAATAACTCAGAGTTCACTTAGGGTGCTTTCACACCTGCCCTGTTTGGTTCGGTTCAAGTGCGGTTCATTTGGGCAGGTGTGAACACAGCAATCACACTCGGTTGCGCACTTAAACAACTGGACCGAGACCTTCATGAAGAGGTGGTCTCAGTCTGGTTACAAACGAACTCTGGTGCGGTTGGTTTGTGGTGAGAACGTGTTCCGACCTGGA
>JAPZEB010000025.1:3367707-3377717 GCA_029783705.1 Chaetodon striatus | reverse complement strand
TTTTCTAGTTGGAGCCGCGCCTCGTTTTCAAACTGTATGCTTTGACTCAAATGAACAATGACAGCAATATAGTCCACAATAAGCAGCGCTAAAATCAACCTGTCCAGGGTGTACCCCAGCTCTCTCCCAGTGTCAGCTGGGATAGGCTCCAGCCCCACTGCTACCCCTAACAGGATAAGCATTCATTCAATGAATGAATGAGTGAATGAGGCACGACCTTTATGAGACAGTATACCAGGCAATTACTGGCGATGACACTTGAGCCTGGTTTTAAACACCATACTTTTTGTAGGTATATGTACGAACAGTGCATGAGAGCAGCCTGCGCAGAAGGAATCATGCATCTACTGCTAGCTCACCTAGCACCACCGAGCAAACTCTGCCGAGGAGGACGCCATTAATATTTACATTTTGTGCTGTCACGAGCATGAGCCTCTCATCCATGAGTGACATTGCTGATGATTTTTCTAATGTATATTTTGGCACTTTGAGCCCCACAAGTCAAATTCCAGACATCTGATCCAGATTGATAAATAGCACTACAGGTAAGAGAAAAAATATGTATTTTTGATTTTGGGGTGAACTGTCCCTTTAACATATCTACCAAGTCTTTGAAATGTCAATATTGAACCTGTCAGTAAAATGTTACTTGACAATGTATTTCATTTATTTTCTGACCAAAATATTTGATCTCACATTACAATATCCGCTTGTGATGGCTGCGACATTATTAAACTTTTTTATGGTTACATTTAGGTACTGGCAGCACTCGACTGTGGTCGAGTTTAATCCAGACAAAGTCTCCAGTGATGTGAGACACAACGTGTTTATTGAATGGAAGACACAACCTTTTCCGAACCAAAGTGCCTAAACCTAATCACACACAGGACGCAGGATATGAACCCAGACTGTGGTGTTCTCACGCGTACATGTAGCGCTTCATTCACTAAAATATAAACCAAAAAAAAACATTGCCTCTGAATATAATCTAGCCCAGTGGTTCCTAACTGGTGCAGCCACAGTGTCCAGATGTCTCCTGTCATTAGTTCAAGGTCCACAAAGTTTAATATATTAAGCGTCATACTTGTGTTTGGCCATGTCGTCGAGCTACTTTGCTGTCTCTGTTAAGTAGCTGTCTGTTATTCACTCATTCTACAGCAGGAAATGGCACGTCAAAATTAAAACTCTGTGCTGGAAATTCACTGTACTTAAAAATAAAGTGTGTCTTTTACAAACCTGACGTGTTTCCATAGACCTGAGACCCACTTTTGGACCACAACCCACCAGTTGGGAACCACTGATCCAACCGGAAGTTCCATTTCTAATCGCAGCAAAGTTAAGAAAACAATTAAGTTCTATAGAAACATAATTTCTAACAGACAGGGCTGTGACCAGTGATATCTTTACTTTGTTTTACAGCAAGGTTTTCATTTACGTCCCTACACTCCCACAGTTCACCTCCACAGGTGGTTTCACTCCTTTCACCTGATTGCAACCTTTAAAGACCACGTGGGTGTGAATGTGCTCACTCTCCTGTTGGCTTTGTTGCACCTGTTGGGGACAAATGACACCCTCACAAAGCCCTCACATGATCTCAGCCTGACCAGGTGTCTAATCAGAGAAACTGAAAACACCTGTACATGTGTGCAGAGCATTTCTTTTAACTTTATCAAACATCAGCTAGACAGTGTTGATGTTTGTCTGTGACCACAGGTGGTATTAGCAGTACTTTAATTGTATTTATATACAATAAGAACGATTGTTTTTCATTCTCAGATGTTTAGATTTAACCTTTACACTCTTAAAAAAAACACCTGGACTTCTTTCCTCTTCTGCCCAGTTTTTGTTTGCTATTTTCTGTACAAACAAAGTCGATAACCACAAGTACTGCTACCACTAATAACAGTTATACTAATAGAGCAATATTAACGTTCCCTTGTGCAATATTAGCTGAATATAATGCAAAATTTAAAAAAAAAACAAAGGCACAAAAGTAAAAGTATTACAAAGTAAATGTGCTGTAACACAACTATGTGTTTAGGACTGAAAAAATCTCTCTGCTACATTGATCTACAGTATCAAGCCTGTCTGCAGCCTCTCTGATGTCAGATAAGGACATTTAAAAACCTTATTCTCAACCAAAGCAAACATGACTCCTCAAACTTTCTCTCCAAAACATGAATTATAGCATGTTAAATGAGGCGAGGCTGCAGCTGATTATTGTTATTATCATAACTAAACTGGAGTAATTGTGGACAACCGACATTTTATAGCTATTGGTTGTTGCGGGCTAACATGCTGTCCTCCTGTTGTGGGTGGGCTTGTGTATTTTGCCCTTTGCTTTCTTCCCTTGTGTTTTATTTTGTTGTTTTCTGGATCATTTTGTTGATTGGTGGCCATTGAGGCATTTTGTGATGAACGACTGTGGAAATAAAATGTGCCACTCTGCTGAAAAAAAAAAACCTTTCATCATCGCAAACACAACCTCACAGGGAAAAACTTTTATGGAAATTGGCCAATCTGATGGCACAGTCCATCAGTGACTTCAGTCTAAAAATATTGCTTCTTCACCCAGGAGTTTATTGTGAAACCAGCTGTGTATTATAACTCTGTAGTGTTTTCTGAAGTTGCAGCAGACACAAGGATCTGTCGTCTCTGCTGCTGAGGCTCTCCACGCTGTGACCTGAGGACCTAAAGGTGCTGCTGTCACCCTCTCTGAGGTCCCAGGAGCTGCAGAGTGCAGCTGGAGAACAGTGACCTCTACTGGTAGGCCATGAAAGAGGTGTATGCGTGTGTGTGTGCATGGAAGTGTGTGCATATATACAAGCCTGCAAATGCAGCCAATGATTCCCACTGATGCAGTGATAACTAATGTTGGACATGCTCGACCTGTGATGTGCTGCTTGTTATTATTTAATGTTTAAACATGTTGATGCAAACAAAAAGTCTTAGTTAACTGTTTCAGTTTTTTCATTACCCTAAAGATTTGGAGATCATTCTGTGGGGTTAAGGGGTTGTGAAATGGTCTATACTCATGCAATATGTGAGAAAAGATCATCAACAAGTCTGGCTTTAAGACCTGAATTGTTTTAAATGATCTTGAAAACTGCTGAACATAATGTTCAGTCTCCAATAAGGCATCTGTTGCTGCATTTGCACTGAGCTAAAAACAATGTATATATTGGAAGATATATATCTTTTACTGAAAGATGGGGTGAGCAGTTTACTTTTGCCTTTATTTGGCAAAAATTCAAGTGGTCCGAAAGAGCGCCGGATTTCTGCACCTCCTCTTGGCTCTGTTTCAGCGTTTAGACTTTGAACAGTTCATTTCAGAGAGAGGGCGTTCCTATTGGCTGTTCTACAAATACAGATGCACGTACACGTCCCTTCGGTGAAATCCTGAATCAATGGCGTAGAATCCTGCAGAGGAAGTTGCTATTCCTGCGTTGGCAACAACTGCCTGCACTGCAAAGCAACCCAAAAAAGAAAAATAGACTAATCAGAAATAGAGTCTAAAATAGAGTCCGACATTAAACTTTATTAATAAAACACGTGTTAATACCAGTGAAAGGTTTCAGAGATACTAGAAAATGTTGGTAACAGTTAAGCCCTCTACTAACTGGAGCCAAAGGCTCATGGCTGTGGCTTCATGCTCACACAGCTAACGTTAGCTAGACCCTCAAATCACAGAGTGTGCACCACCTAGCTCCCCGCCGCTACAGACAGGCAGCAGCTCTGGTTCCGAAACCCCAGTCAACGGGCACAGCAATCCAAATCCAGCCGGCACAAACCCCGACTCCCCACTGGATCAGCAAACTTTCTGTTGCTGCAGTTACACAGGTTACACCCACTGCTCACTGTGACACCCAGTGCTGGGGGTTTTGTGCTGCCCAAATTAAAGGTCAATCTCCTGAGCTGCTGTCCGCTCTATTCTCAGGGAAGAAGTCCATAGGGCTGAGGAAAAAGGCTTAAAGTTAGCGGGGTGGCTACAAGCTAATTCATTTGAGGTCTGATAAACAGCGAGACAAAGAGCAGGACAAGGAGGGGCTGAGTGAATGTGCTGCTCAAAACTATACTACAAAATAGGATTGAATAAATCAATGTATGAGAAATACTTTGTTTCTGTGAGAAGCATGTGCATATGCTATGGTTGTCTGGTGGGAGGGGGTTAGGACAGATAGGAGAGAGCTGCAGGAGGAGGGTGCCTTTTTTTTCTGTCCCAGATTTCTGCCTACCCCAGCTTTATACTACTTCACTTACTGTATAGCAGTATCATATCTCATATTTTATAAATTCACATTTAGTGTCTAAAATCTTAATCTGTAAAGTAACCCCAGCTGATAAACAAATGTAATACAATACCAGTAAAATGAAGCATAAAATTTAAATATTAATTTAAGTAAAAGTACCTCAAAATTGTATTGAGTATATGAACTTTAATCCCACCACTGGGATGAATGTAAATCCAAAAGTGGAGCTACAGTGGTGATGCATTAGTTACAGTAATAAATATGTGAAGCCCTGACTGCAGCTACAGATGACTGTGAAGAGCTACAAAAACTGTTTTTTCTTGTTTGTTTTTTCTCGTTTTTCTCTCTGCTCTGACTGTGCTGAAATTCTTCTCTTCCCTCAGTTTACATCCTGGATTGTTTTCTACTGACGGCATGTTTGAAATCCAGAACTGTTTGCTTGACATTTATCTGCCTGCAAATAAATAGCGTGTCTCCCCAGCAGCTCTGGAGTCAAGGGTTATTGCTGCTCGGTGTCAGTCATATTTAGCTCTTGCCCAATAGGAATCCGGCGACCTCTGCATATTTTGCACTCAGCGGGGTCAACGGCTGCGCCTCCGGGGAACCGTTCTGCTCTCCGTCTCCTCTCACGCTGGGAAGTGGAGTTCCCAAGCATTTCCCCCAACTGTGGTCCAGAACAATCCCATGCCGTCGCCCAATCAGGAGACTGGACCTCGTGACGCATGGCTGGGACAATAGGAGGATACAGGGGCATGCTGTATGGGTGCAAATACCCCCCTTTGTCATGACGGCAGGGTTAGATAGGTTCTTACACAGTGCTGTGTCGATATCCTGAATTTTATGTTGTGACACCTTCAGCCAGCTGTAATAAATGACGATGGAGCTCTGACCCTGATAATATATAAAATGTGTTGCCTGTGGATCAGATCCACGAAAGAGTCACGCTATAAACTGACCAGAGCCCAGCGTCTCTGTTGCCTGTGTGTCGTGACATCTGTTGAAATCATAGCCCCGTTTTCAGCAGGACCCTGTCCCGCCCTGTTTGCAGTTGCCGTGGTGACGGGTCAGTGTGCAGGAGGCAGAGCAGGGTTTGGTCCAAGCTCGCTGGGACTGAAGAGGAGGCGGCGGTTTGGAACGGGATGGACCGCATTCAGTTCCAGGGCTTTCCAGAACCTCCCAGGGGCTTCATTAAAACAAAAGGAGGCGGAGGAGGAGGAGGAGGTGGGACTTCCTGTTGGAATGTTGCAGACCAACCGTTACCCCAAAGGAACTGCAACTTTTAATGTGGACAGAAGGTCTACAGCCACACTACAGCAGTATCATGTGTATCTATTACAGACGTTCTCCATCATGCAGCAGTGCTGCAACAGCCTGTCTCGTCTATTCTGAGCAGCTCAAACCTGCTGTCAGAGCGCTGCCAGATTTTCCTCTGCTCAAGTAATCTATGACCACTATCGGCCTCCACTGGTGGGCAACAGGAACTGCAACAACATCAGCTTCACCAAGCCCCACCCATCCTGTCCCATTAGGCTGTACTCACACCAAATCAGGCGTTGTGGTGATTAGCTGCAAGGTTGTGTGGCCTTGTGGATGTGTCACTTCAATGGTCTATTTGTGGGGGATTGGAGAGAAAAGCCAATATTGCCATTTCAGCACCTGAGTGTCGTCAGTAGTTTGTTAGCTTAAGAGATCTGTAAAAATTCTTTTGATTATAAAAATAACTGTAGTATCTTTACAACCACAAAAGACGAACATGTGTGCACAGACAAGGTGAGTTCTCTCCTCTGTCTGTAAGCTGTTAATACGTACATGTTTTTTTTACTCACTATAAATTTTAACAACAGGAAGAGGCTGTTGTTTCTGATTGCAGGGTACATAACTGGCCACTTGCCAAGTTAAATCTGTTCTTACTTTTTGCCTCCAACTATTGTGTCTTTTCTCTTTCCCCTCCTGCCCCACTGACACAGCATAGATGCACTACCCAAATTAAAATGAATGGGAGGAGTTTCACTTTCCCTGCAATGCCACATTTGGTATTAATGCAGCCTTACAGTAGAAATAAATGGGACACGGACGTTGTGCAACACGTCTCACAGCCTGCCCGCGGCAGAGCACGTCCATTATAATCAACTGAAGCTGCTACACTGACCATGAAAGACGTGCTTGTCTCTGTGGGCATCACGCAACTCCTCTCTTCAGACAGACCCGATCACTATACGAGGTTTCTGTTGTGTTGGCAAGTTATCACTTTACAAACTTAACAAACAGCTTATTCACATGTCCAGTAGACACTGAGTGACATTCTCATTAACTTGGAGTTGTTTTTGTGTCCACCGGATGAATGCAAGTCAGTACTCAGATTTCTTTTAGCTCTGTTTTGGTCTCCACCAACTCCTGAGAAATATGTTTCTGCTGAGCAGGTAGTGTGCAGTGGGTTTATCAGAGCTTTTAGCTGAAAACAGCTGCTGCTGAAAACGACCCTGATGAGAGCCAAAAACCAAAACAATGAGCTGAAAGGTGCAAAAATGCTCCGTGGAGTTGAGGGGAATAGTGGGTTCTCCAACATGTTCTTAGCTGACGTTGTCACATTTTGTCGCTTTGTCAATGGCCTTTTTATGTCCATATATTACGCACTAGGTATCCTCTTGTGTTTGCTGTCGACGTTCCAGGACACTACAACCAATGCTGGGACGTCAACAAAAGCACATGGTTAGACTCAGGAGAAAACATCATGGTTTGGCTCTACATTCATACAGGAAGCAAACACCTGGCTCCTGGGTGAAAGTCCAGGGTTTGCTGGGCCCATTCACCCAACACATCCTCAGTCCGACCTCGTCACATATCGACATTGGGTCATGTCCAGATACAGCATGCAAGGTACCATGGGTGAGTTGGTTGTTGATGTTCTGGGATGCCGTGTCAGCTTCAGACTGTTCCATGCATTGTCTTCTTTCAAGGTACACTACGTTGGTACAACACCGCAAATTGACGTTTTTTTCCCTTCAACAACTAATGCACATGGTTGGGTTTAGAGGTGGTTGGCCCATCCACCTCTCCTCCCACCCACTCTACTTGGACTTTTGCCACCTTAACTTTTGTTCTTGTCCCACCACGTTTCCCCCCGCTGCTGCCAGCCACTGTTAAACTATAACAGGAACTGACCGTGTATCATGCCAACTGTATACGGTGGCTTTTTTTGTTGGTTTCTGATTCTAGAAGTCACTGCCTAGGCGTTGGATTTTGACAACTTCCGAGTGAGACTGCTTTGATCCAGCCCCCTTCTGCCCGCTCCATAGGAACTCTCCAGCTCCTTATATTACGTTGTTACCAGCAATAAATCATGCTGTCGCGACTGCCTGCTGTCCTGTCGACTGGCGACGTATCATAACACTGCGAAAAGTTCTGTCCAGCCACGTTACAAACTGACGCCACCAAGCAGTGAATGACATGGCAGCAAAAGGTAGCTTTTGGAGTTAGATGTCTGATGCAGAAATCACTGACTAAGTGGTGGTGTTTGATGACTTTGGAATGAGAATGGGCCAGGTCTCCTACTGTAAGTTTGATTTTCAGTGTGACATGTTTAAACTGGTGCAATTAAACATTTCTGGTGTTTGTGGACAGCTAAATACAGCTTTAATACAGGCGTCTGTGTTTTGATGTCACAGTGACATCACAGTTGCTATGCGCATGATTTTTTTACACTGTCCAGTTGCAATATTATTTGCTTATTTGTAGCACTATTGAGCATGACAACTGCATAATGAATAACGTGTGGGGGGGATTGGAAATCATCTCGATGCTGCTTTGTTCCAAAACAGAGAATCAGCCAGAAAAGTGAGAGCCAGAAATATCAGCACGGAAAACTAATCCATGAGTCACTGCTGATGATAAACAATCGTATCAACTCTCTTCTTCTGCAGTTATTTTGGAACAGAAAACGTTACTTATACCGCTACACAAAGGCTGAATTCAGGAGCGAAATGAAATGAACCTGTATTAAGACACAAAGAGTGGAGAAGAGAAGAACACCTGGAATCTGACAGTTGCATCAGTGCAGTTCATCATCCAGCAGGAAACAATAGAGATGTTGTTGGTCTGAAGCAACAGACTCACTCAGGAACCGGCGTGGACGACTGCCACTTGGATCACAAACAGTTTTCCATAAAACTGATTTACGTTTCCATTTTTAGGTGTTTAAGATGACACTCCTGATAATATTCCTCCGACCAGAGAATTATCCCAGAAAAAATAGAGATGACAGGAAAAGAAATAAGAGATAAAGAAAGGGAATACTTTCACTGACCGGAGATCATTGTAGGAATTATTCTTTATATTCCTGATATTGAATTTTAGCTACTAAACTGTCGGATTACACCACACATGGAATCATTTACTTATTATACACAAATAAGAAACCCAAACTGAACAAGAAATCACATGTAAAATTATGGTTTTAAGAAAAATTGCACCTTTGGACAAAGAAAACGACGTTGTTGAACACTTGTTGTGATCTTGGCCTCGTTATTAATGTTCTGTGAGCTGAATTAATAAACTAAATAAATAAATTCTCCGGTTTGAATTTCATTTTGTTGTTTTTACTACTGCTATTTGCCAAGTGTACAAACAACAGCTGCAGCTGTTTATTTTTATTGTTCATCAGTTAAAGTTAAACTCTCCGAGCAATTTGTCCAAAAGCTGCTATGTTATACAAACACTAAATACAGAGGAGAGTTACTCTCTGCATGTCAGTGCACATGACACACAGCCTCAGCTATAACGGGGTCTATGTAGAACAGATTTCTCTCTGACACAACTGTCACTGTACATTAAGTGATGCATGTAATATTTTACAGTGTAATATATATATCATCATTAATTCAATTGTGGATATCTTGGTGTAGTTACAAAACAACGATATCTCATGTGAGGCTCATACGTAAGGATTATATAACAACTTTATTTGCTTTCTGAGCATGTTTGTCCTCCCACATGTTCTCTGATTTTACAAGAGAGAATAAACATTTCAAAAGGGGATTTTTTTTGGACAGCTTTTCAGTTCATCCGTTAACATAAACTGCAGAATGCAGACAGCCGGAGGTTCACAGACAGCAGGGGAACTTTTCTCTTGGTATGTGCAACTTTTTCTAAATGCTTTTTGAAATTTATTTATTTAAACAGACTTTGTTTCACAGCAGACTTAGACTTAATTCCAGTGAAGCAGGGATCTGTGACATTGTGACGGTGAGCCTGCATGCACAATACCAGGACGATACGATAAGATAAGAACAGATAAGATAACCTAATTTGCCCTTTGTACACCGGCACACAGTCTGTGTACACAGGAATTTTTGTGCAAAAAACTCAGAGTCAAGTCAGAAATACACAAGTAATAAATAGTAAAAGATAAAGTGCACACAACAGGTATAAAAACAATAATAAATACAAAAATAAAAACTCCACCTGCAGGGCATTCAGAGAGGTATCTCACATTGTGGGTATTGCACATTCCCAGTTTTTTTAATTGCACATAAACTAAGGTAGATGATCAGATGTAGTTACTAAGTCCTTATTTGCTTTTGTCATAATTTTCATCATGGCAGGAAAAAGCTGTTATGGAATCATGTTTTACATGTGATTATGCTGTCTGAGTTTGCTGCTGAATGTTTGTACCTGAGAAGGTTGTGATCTGGATGATGCGTCTCTAATAATGCTCTGTGCTTTTTTCTTGCAGCGTTGTGTGTAGATAGAGTCCATGCAAGT